>VDFB02006851.1:0-15791 GCA_007258455.2 Sequoia sempervirens | reverse complement strand
AACTATAGAAAAATTGAAAAATACCCAAATTGAAGAATTTTTCAGATCTGGAGCTCCCGATGTCCGATTTGGATGAAACGAAAGGCGATCTCAACTGGAAACAGCCTCCCGAACGCAATGGTGGACTTAGATTTGGCGTAGGATACTCCAAAATGCTGCAGCAACATAGATCTCTCCAAAATGGCGATCCAAAGGCGCTCCAATGGCTCTGATACCATGTAAGAATTGGCTATGAAGGTAGCCACCCAAGATCTAGAGGCCTAATAGAAAGCACAAAAGAGAGAGAGAGAATATGACAAGAATAAACTGTATTCAATGTCAATAATATGAGAGAATGGTACTCAATACTCAATACAATGCATAGGAGACCCCTTGGATATATAGCCAAGGTGAGAACATAGGAGGGCATAAGATTATGACAAGTGTCGTAATCTTATGACATGTGACAACAATGAAGAGTTATCACTCCATCTAAAGTGGAAAAAGATAATGTGATAATCTCCACAAAAGGTGGATCTCCCACAAAAGGTGGAAGTGATGAGGTATGAGATGTCAACTCCACCAAAGGTGGAAAATCTCCAACAACCTCCTATGTGGTCCCTAAGTAAACTTAAGTAAGGTGTAATTATGACCTAGGACAAGGTACAAAACATTTAATTACACCAACAAATTACATGAAATTCTTATATAGATGTAGATTGGGCTAGTTGTGTTGATGACTAGAAAAGTACAAGTGGTGGTGTTGTTGTCTCCTAATAGTGCACCCTTGCTAAGTAAACTTGGCCTATTGGTGAAACATTGGAACTTTTCTAGGTTGTGGGTTACCTAAAGCAGAAAAGAACTTCCAGAGTAAGCGAGCTCTTATGGTACTCACCTAATTAACTACTCTATGTTTTGTAGAGGAAAGAGTAAGGAGGAAACACAAACTAAAAACTAATTCCTATGGTGATGCACCAAAATGTCATCTAAAACTTGTAAAGTTTCTTGTACATATAGTTTCAATCAACAACAAACCTTGACATGCACAACTCAATAATTATATACTTTTGCATCAATATTTCATAAGGAGGATATAATGCATTCAATCCTAGAAGGAAAAAATAATTTTCACAACTTGAATCACTTGCATCTCAACACAACTTATAACCTGAAAAATACATATACTTTCTGCACAAAGGTGCTACTAATGATACACAACAAGGAATGAGACAACTTCACATGTAATTGCATCAAATTCACATAGTAGAACATAAAATTAAGACTGAAAAATTGCTTATCTTCATTGATCTCCAAGGTGTAAACTTGTATACATGTCTGTCAAAAATGAGTTACAAATACTATCTTCTGCTGAAAAGGGCCTCCAAAGTCACAATGTAGCAAAAAGATGATGATAAGAACTAACTTCAAAAATGAAGTTTGAAGTTACTTATGCTTTTCCAAATGGTTGCACAAAGATAGGAACTAGAAACTTCCTTGGTCGTGTACAACAAAAAAGCCTAAATTCTAGCCCCTAAACCCACTCCAAAAAGGCTCAAATGTGAAGAAAAGGTCAAAACTTGACCTCACCTATCATAAAGGCTCCAAAAATGCTTCAAGATGCTCTCAATTCCTTCCAAAACCAAGTCAAAACAACCCCTATATTCTTGAAACTTGTCTTTCAACCTCCTCCATATTCTTGGCATAAACCATAAATCTCTGAATATATTCCTTTGACCATATCTTGAAAGAAATGTATCCCTATCTTGCATCATATACAATCATTAAATAAAGTTATAACTACATCAATTTAATAAATGTTGCTTTACATTTTTTAAATTGGTTTCACATTTATGCAAAATAAGGCATGACTCAGCCATGTTTGGAAAGGCAATGTAGAATACAAAGTTATTGAGGGGAAACCCTTAGTCACTTGCAAAAACATATAATGCAAAGGAATTAACATAAAGGAAATATTTTAAAACAAAGGAAAACATGCCATTTATTTTGTCAGCCAAAATTAGGGTAAAAAGAAAACCTAAAGAGAACCCGTGGCCACATATTACATTTCATTTCATTTTGCATATTTTGGAAACTTCGTTCTAGTCTTTGGAAGCACCGCCATGGGTTTCACCTAGTGTTGAGGCTTTGTGGAGGTCGTATCTAAAGCTTTTAAATAGATTCTATGTAAAAAATGTCAAGGCCGAGCCTAGGTAAGCTCCAAGTCTATGTAAATTTGCATTTCTTTTCAATATTTGTGGGAAAACACTTGTTCTTGAGCTCTACTATGCCAAAATGATGAATATATTTTGTCTTTTTGTGCATTTTTTCATGCTTGCTCGACCTCTGTAGAAAAAGGTAGAGAAATTTCTTTCCTCTTTTCTATTATTCACTTGGCATTGCAAATAAAGTTCTCTGTACTCTATGGCCATGACTTAAATTCTTTGTGGGTATTGAGGCTCTATTCTCACTTTGTGGCTGAGCTTCTCCATCTCACTGTCTTGAAAAGAAAACAAACTCTCCCTTTTCTTTCCATTTTTTTCATGGCTCAGCCCTAAGTTTTATATGCAAAATTCAAGTTGTAGCTTTAAAATATGTGATTCTGCCTTGAATACCTATGGAAAACTCAAGGGTTTTCGTTTTATGTACACAAATGAGGGTTATTATTTTGTGCAAATTTTTTCCTTACTATCACCTATAGGTACTCATGCATTTTGGAAAAATTCTTATCAAAAGGCCATGGCTCTGTCTCTTGACACATCTTTCTGGCTTTTTATTCACTATATCAAGGGTTTTCTCTTATATTTGAACCTACATCAGCATGTTGATGTGTAAAACATGGATGGAAACACCTTTTATTTTGCAATACTCAATAGTGACTTCAAAACCTATAACTATCATTTCACTAGACTGTTCATTAACTCTATTTACTCCATCTTGATAGTCAACACATATCCTTCAATAAGCCTTTTGTATTTTGGGATAAAGATGTTTGAGTTGCAAGTCATAAATGACTATGCTCAATATGATCATAACAATGGTTCATCTCAAGCCCTATTTCCTTTATAACCATTAATGCCATTTTGACTTGGAATTGCTATGACATGATCCACCCACATAACTTCCCCTGAAAGTTAAAGATGATTGTTCCTTCACTATTTCCTATCCTTCTGATGCAAGTAATGGTTGCCACTGTCATGTGATGGAATGCACTGTATGATAGATTTGAGACTTCTCTGCTATTCCTTGAAGAGCACTATCATCAGTTTATCAATAAAACTATCTTTTAAATAGTCTTTGTGACTATTTATGCATAGGATCACTGCCTCCTTACTCAATTGAATAGGTATTTTTCATTTATGACAGTCACTTACCAGCTCATTGTCATGAGTGATATGTACTTGTTCAATTGATGACAAATGAGATGAATTTACATTCCTACCCCACTTAAAACACAAGAGGGTAGCATACTAGGCTCAACCCTTGTGGGAGCCCATTTTACTCCACATGCTATGATGCAAAATGAAAATGATCCAATAATAAAATTTCACCTATACTTGCACAATGAACAAACATGTTAGATAAAACAATAAAACACAATATATGATTGATGTTGATGATAATCCTCTGCTTTTCTTGATGCTTGTGATATTGCAAAATATTTCAATGCCTTATGAGAATAAACTATATGTTTGTTGATGTAGCATATGTAGAGAATATGGGTCTTGAGCTCTAACACAAATTTCTTCATCTCTTCTAGGCATTTCAAGCAACAACAAAGCAACTTCTGGAGCAACCAAGCAAGGGGGACTAGACAAGGATGCAACAGTTCAACTTGGGGTTCGTCATTTAGGTAACGACGAATCCTTACTCTTTCCAAATGATCTTTTCTTTTTATATCTTCAAATGTATAGTTTATGCCTTCTATTGTATTGAAATAGTTATTCCCACAGCTTGTGTGGGACACCATACATTTGTAATTATCAATAAAGCTAACATTTATGCAAAATGTTTGCAAATATTTCTCTTGTATACATTTGCATAATAAACTGCAATTATTTTGAGAACTACTTTTGTGAATATGAATGGAACTTAGTATAATTGAATGTGTAACTTTATCTTTATTTTGCAAAAAATATTTCAGCTCTACTTGATTGAGCTAAAAGAAAAATTAGGTAACATTTTTTGTGACATCTGTGATATGTTTGCATGCTAAACATCCTGACCAGTTGCCGGAACCTATGCATTGGGCACATGAGTCAAGTAAGAACTTGACAAGACTTGAAAAATAATCTTGTTTACTATTGTAACTCATCCAAAACAATGCATAACACCTTCAAATCTTATTCCATGAATAAAAATACTTAGAAAAACTAACTATGCAAAACATCACTTAGAGGAAATGAAACTGCATCTAAACTATGTGGAACAACACTTGTTGAATCAAAACTCCTAAAATAACATGTACAAAGGTATTCATACCTCAAAACAGTGTTTTAGGTCTATCCCATTGAATGGGATACCCAATAACTCACCATCTATTTTTGACAGTTGGAAAGCATTGTGTTGTTTTCACTCTACGACAATGAATGAGCCACTCCACATTTTGTCAAACTTAGTGTGCTTTCCAAGGCTGATCTTTAGCTCATCCCATTTAAGCACAACATCTCCTTCCTTAAACACCCTTGGTGTTGCTTTCTTTTTGAAAACTCTCTTCACTTGGAGTTGGTGAAACTCCATTGTTTTCATGGCTTTATCTCTTATTTCCTCTAGCTCCATGAGTTGTGCATATCTAATTGCCATTGGATCCTCTTCTTCAAACACTTCAAGTTGGTTTACAATATCAAGAGCTGAAAACTCAATAGACAAAGGAAGCCTTGCCTCCTTTCCATATACCAACATATAAGGGGAGTTTCCAATGAACCTCTTTGGTGTTATTCTATCTGCCCACAAGGAAGATTTCAAATTGGTATGCCAAGTTCTTTGGTTATCATCCATTATTCTCTTAATTATCTTTAACAGGTTATTATTTGTTGACTCTGCCAAACCATTACCTTGAGGAAAATAGTTTGATGAAGTATTCAAGTGAATACCATTCCTGACAATCCATTCACTCAACCTTATTCCAACAAGAGCAAAGGAATTATTAGAAATAATATACTCAGGCACACCATATCTTGTTATTAAATCATCATAGAAATTTAGAACACTTTCATTAGTGTCTTTTAGTACCACATCCTTAGTCCATCTGGTAAAATAATTTGTCTTTGTGAGAACCCACTTATGACCTGCACTAGAAGGTGGATTAATAGATCCTATAAAATCAATGCCCTGCCTCATAAAAGGTTGTTAAACTTGTATAGGCTGCAAAGGAAGAGATTGAAACCTTTCCTTACCTGCAAACATTGCACACTTAACACATTTCCTTTCCCAAGCATGGGAATCTTTGAAGAGGCTTGGCCAATAATACAACCCTCATGATCTTCCAAGTTGTGGTCCTTGGAGAAAAATTTCCACCAGTTGTTCCATCATGGAACTCATGAATTATTTATTAATCTGATTAGTATTTGTAGACATCTAAATTTGATCGCTCCCATACGATCAAATTCACCTCTTTATTCATCCATTCTATCAATATTAATTTATTTAATTAATATTACATTTTTTGCCTAAGGTCCTTAAAGTATTTAATTTAACAAATAAATGCTTTACCTTACATCTTTTCCCTCTCTAAATTAAATAAATACATCAATTTATTTAATTTAGTCATTTAACCTTTTTGAATAAAATCATTTTTAAATTCTTCATTTTTCTCTCTCCTTGTCACATCCTCCATAATCCCTTTCTAATTTGGATTAATTTAATTAATTCATGATTAGGATGTGCATCCTCTTAACCAAGGATTAATGTCACATCCTCCTACATTTGCCACTTGCTTCTAATCTTTCATTAACTTATCCTAATCATGTATTTGCACAACCTTAATCAAAGTCATTAGCCACATTTAGCATCCCTTTTTAGTCAACCTTTCCATTTACCTTTCTTAGCATTGACCCTCTTTCTGATGTGAATTTTTAATTCACATTTATTTATTTGAGGTCCCTCTCTTCCCCATGTGAATTTTTAATTCACATTTATTTATCCGAGGTCCCTCTCTTCCCCATGTGAATTTTTAATTCACATTTTATCCTTCCAAGGCTTACCTTATCCCCATGCAACTTCTAGAACATTTGACTTGTCACCTCATCCACATGTGACAAATTCCCACCTTTTTGGAAACCCTCTCTTATCTACTAGATTCTCCCAAGTATGTGAATTTTTAATTCAAATTTATTTCTCCAACCATTTTCTCATTTCCCATGGAATTTTTTGAGGAATTCCAAAATTCCTCAAATGTCACTTTCATTCTCACTTGGGGACAAGAAGTTCATTTTTGAGGAAATATTCTCACCCCCCAAGGTACTTGTCCTTCCTCCACATCATGTACCTCCCTTCCACCTCACTTCCACATCATCTTATCCTAGACCATCTCGCATTCCACATGTCAAGATGTGAGGGCTTGTGAGTCCTCAACTCACCATAGCCCTACATCTTTACCTTGGTCACTCAATCTCAACCATTGAATTCTCTAGAGAATTCAAATTTCTCTATAAATACCCCCTCTTCTAAGGCATTTTCAACACTTAGTCATTTTAACATCCTTATGCTGTCATTTTGAGCACTCAATTCACATGTATTTTCACTCATTTTAGCCAAGCCATTTGCATCCCATCATATTGTCAATCTTGCATTAGTCATATCCATAGCCATCCAAGGAGCATACAAGTTTACATTCACAAGGGCCAACCAAAGGATTCATCAACATGGAGAAGGTATAAGCACTTGCACAATTTCATCTATTTCTCTTTGTGTTAACAATTTCTTAGGCTAATCTTGAGGTGTCCCTTTGTTTTTTTCTCTCATTGCATAATTGTTGTTTTGCATCTTTAGAATAGGATAAACATTTAGGATCATAGTATCAATGCACCTTAGTAACACTCCATTATGATCTTTCCTAAATAGTATACCATTGACAAGCACATAAGGAATTAACTGTAACTTGAAGTACCTTCTCTTTGCTTTGTCCAAACCATGTGGACACTCACCAGTCTGCAGAAAATGGACCATCTCTTTCATCCAACCTACACCCAATACTGGTGCAAAAATTTGAGACTCCTCATTGGTGACAAAAAGCAACATCCTTTTGAGTTTCTTGTTCACCCTCTAACCCAGCAACTAGTTGTTCACACAACCCTTTATCTCTAACCAACTTAGTGATTTTGATATCAATGCCATACTTCATGACTTTTGTGATCCAACCTTCTCTCTTCTCATTCAAATCTCTACTCAAAAGAAATTCATTGACACTAGGATGAGAAACCATTAGATGAACTTTGTTATTAGAAATTAAATTCCTAAACTTCTTCAAACTTCTAATAATAACAAGTACAAAATTTTCAACAAAAGTATACCCCTGCTCATAGTCTTCTAGGCCTTGACTGAAATAAGCTATGGGTTGTTCCAAATTGTCATCATTTTGTTGTACCAACATAGCAGAAATAGTATCTATGCTACCAAAATCATAAAGAATAAATTCCTTTGCAAAGTTAGGATTTACCAATATGGGAGTTGCTGATAATGCCTCCTTGATTTCTTCAAAACTTCATTTTCCCTCTCTTGTCCAACTAAAACTTGCATTCTTTTTTAACATAGCAGTTAAAGGCTTCAATAAATTTGCTACATTTTGTATAAATCTTCTCACAAAGTTAATTCTACCAAGGAAGCTTTGCAACCTCTTCTTATGGTTGGGTAAAGGTAAAGCAAGAATGACACTTACCCTTTCTGGGTGAATGGTAATTCCCTATTTTGATACATGTCTAGGGAACTTTTCTTCATGGACAGAAAAAATACTTTTTTTGGTGTTAAGGGATATGCCATATTCCCTAAAACTTTCAAAAAACTTGTCTTAAATGGGAAAGATACTCATTAGCACCTTTAGAAAAAAATGTTATATCATCAAGGTAAATGAGCACTAGCTTGTAAATCAAACCTTGAAATGCCATGTCCATTTCCCTTTTAAAGGTGGCACCAACATTGGAAAAACCAAAATGAATTCTCTTGTAAGCCATTGTTCCCCATTTCCTGGTAAATATTGTTTTATATTGATCCTCTTCCTTCACTAACACTTGGTTATAACCAGAATAACCATCAAGCAAAGAAAATATCTCAGAACTTGCAACAACTTGAAGGATCTACTCCATATAGGGCAGTGGGTAATGGTGTTTTAGTGAGGCTCTATTCAAATCTCTAAAATCCACAAAAAGCCTTATCTCTCCATTTTTCTTCCTAACCAGAAGAAGGTTAGAAACCCATGAGGCATGTTTGATTGGGAAAATTATTTTACCCTCATTAAACTTAGTCAACTATTTTATCATGAGAGGTTCAAGCTTGGGATTCAAAGGCCTCTATTTCTACCTAACTGGTTTTGCATTTGGATCAAGTTCTATGGTATGTTAGGCAATTTTTGGATCAAAACATTTTAAATCAGAATATTCCCATGCAAAGATATCATGAAATTCTTGACAAAGTGCAATAAAAGCCTCTCTAT
This sequence comes from Sequoia sempervirens, assembly GCA_007258455.2. Lineage (NCBI taxonomy): Eukaryota > Viridiplantae > Streptophyta > Pinopsida > Cupressales > Cupressaceae > Sequoia > Sequoia sempervirens. The sequence continues at coordinate 7,168 of VDFB02006851.1, read as the reverse complement.
CTTCTTGAGAACAGAGTTTACCAATTTTAAGGAGCTTACCTTTGAAGATTTCAAGCTCTTCATAGTGTTCTTGTTTAATTTGCATGTTGATTTATCCCTTCTTAAGCTAATCATCAGAACTGAAAATGGATTCCAAAGTGACCATATCCCCCTTGGGTAATTTATTTGTCCTAAGCTATATAATTTGGTCACCATATTGTTGTTTGAGCTTCTCTTTTTTTTTTCACGCCAGCTGGGACCATGAACTAATTTTCAATTCTTTTATTCATCAATTCCCAACTATTTGGTGTGTACACTAGTTTTTTTCTACCTTTTGAGGTATTTTAAATATATACTTGGCAACTTTGAAGCTATAGTTTAGTTGAAACCAATGTAGAACAACTTATGAGAAGGATATAGACAAGAGGAAGTGCCATTCCTTTTGAATATATGCAGCTGTCACCACCTAGGAGAAGTGAAAGAACAACAAAAAGAGCTCTTGTTTCATCAAAAAGAGTTCAATCAACACCTCCCAGTTTCAAACTAGTAGTAACAAGTGTATCAATACCTTTAATTTTTGTGCCTGTTAATCCACTTTAGACCAATCCAATGGCAAGAAATCAACATTTTGTGCCCTTTGATGGAGGTAGCCCACTTAACTTACAATAGCATGATGAAATCCTTATGGTTGCATTGAAAATTTTTCCTTCTTTTATAGGAGAAGATCAAACTACTCCCACTGAGCATATCAGGGACGCGAACTCACTATGTGGAGTCTATCACATCATTGAGGAAAATGTTGTAGTTAGGTTGCTAGCTACTTCACTAAAAGGGAAAGCTCTTCAGTGGTTTAGAGGTTTGGTAGTTGGTTCTATTACAACTTGGGATCAATTGGGAGATGCACTAAATAAATAGTTTGAAGACAAGTTTGATCACTTGTCACTAGTTGAACAAATGACTACAATCAAGAGAATTCCTCAAGAGAAAAAGATAGACTTCAACTTCCATTTTTAGAAGACATGGAACAAAATTCCTGTCATGGTAAGACCTTCTCCAAAGCATGCTTTTCTTTATTATTTTAAGGATCTTAATAGTGATATTTCTATTATGATACAATCCATGGGAGGTACTTCTCTACCAGCTGCATTTGATATTGCAGTAAGGGCTGAAAATAATCTTATTCAAGTGGGTAAGATAGCACCTAGACTACCTATGCCCATATTCCCAAAAATTTAGCCTTCCATTCCTTTACAAATACCACCTTTAGCCCCTATACCCACTACCCCTGCATTACCAACTACTACTAGTCTAGAAAAAGTTGTCCCAACCCAATCTCTTGAGCTGTAAGAGATAAAGGAGTTACTTCTGTCATTTGGAAATGAGTTGGTGAACATAAATAAGCAGCAATTTCAAAATTTTAAGCCATACCAACCTCAAAACCAAGCACAGAACTAGCCTTATCAGGCAAATAGGTTGCCTTATCAAGAAAATAACCAAGGTGTGAGGAAAAACCTTAACCCAATTTCAAGCATACAACCTAACTCCACTCAGTTCATCTAAATACTTGGTTCCTATTCAAAACAAACTTACACAAGACTATGAATGGTGTTTCCCTTGTAATCAATCCCATAACCAGTCCACTTGTTCAAATGGGGTGATTAACTAAGCCTTAATGGTACAAATTGTGTCAAGTTTGCAGCCCAATGTACCTAGTGATGGATCTCCACAGCAGCAGGAGCTACCTCCAAGTGATACCACTCTCCTAAATTGGCAAGGAGAGGAGTTTTGTGATGATTCTCTAATAGCAACTAATACAAGAGCTAAGAAGAGAGCTTTTGAGATTGGATAGTCACCAACTAAAGAGCCTAACCAAGGTCCTAGAGCAAAAAAAGAGGTTGTTGGTCCATCTACCTCTCAAGCACCACATATACTGCAAAGAAATATACAAGGCACTACTAAGGAGCAGCTTGGGAATCAACCTCAACTAGCCAACTTTCAAGCAAACCCTATTGTTATAAAGACCCATCAAAAGGTAATTTTTTCACCTTTTAACATTCTTGAGCATATGAAGAAGACAAATGTTACCATGTCTATGTGGGATTCTTTGTCTATCGCAAGACAAAGAGATTTATTGCAATCTACATTATCAGACTTGAATGTGTCAAGTGAAGTTCCAGTCAATCAAGATAAGGCTATTTTTACTAATACACCTCAAAATAGTAGTGGGAAGTCAGGTAAAGAAGTCAAACCTCCACCTTTTTATGTGTCTTTGTGTAGACATGTAAAATATACTGATTGATCCCATGCACTTGATCCTGATTTACTAACACCAGTTCATCTAGAATCATCTCTCTACTAACCATTTAATCGAATAACCCTTATTTGATTAAATTCATCATATTTCATCTTTTAATTAAATAAATCATTTTTTGTTTGATTAAATAATCTTCTCTTAATTAAATAAATAATTTTTTTTAATTAATCATAATGTTCCTCTTTTGATTAAATAAATCACTTTATTTGATTAAATCATATTTCATCTCCTTTAAATTAAATAAACTAATCTTTATTTAATTTAAGTCTAATATCATCCCCTTTTAATTAAATAAATCAAACTTATTTAATTAAATCTAATATTCATATTCCTCTCATTTTGATTTTAAATAAATCCAAAATCTAAGTCAAAGTACAACCAACTAATTTCCATCTAAGTTAATCAAATCTTGATTAACACTAACTCCAATCCATCAAATCCTATAGATTTTGTAATCCTATGTATAAATCAATTTAATTGATTTATAACTTCATCTATTTTCATATTCATTCTCATCCATTCTTCATCCAACTTGATAGGATTTCAATAAGCTTTCATTTGATATTATTTTCTTTGTTTCTTGTTCTTTGCATTTGAATGAATCTCAAGGGAATTATTGTTTTAGATGTGTTTATTGGACTAACATTGTGTTGTTTGTCCATGTTTGAACAGTTCAGACTGCCACCTTCACATTTCGGGGTGCTAGAAGGAGGGTATATATCTCAAAATTCATACATTTTTTTGGGCTATTTCCGCTTGTTACTTATGTCTTTCCCAAGTCAACATCACTGAGCAAATAGCAACGCAGATATGGGTCTCTATTTTTCCAGAGCTAAGACTTGTTTCACTGTAGAACCACTCAAATCCTCAAATAGTGTTGCTATCATTTCGGCGTTGTTTGCACTCAAACAACACCGCTGCCTCTGTGTTTCAAATGGTGTTTCCTTTGCTTTCTTTCTTTTTCACTCAATCTTAAAATGGTCGTATCTTGGTCATATTTTGGTCTTTTTCAAAGCTTTTTTTGGTTTGAAATGAGGTAGAATTTCATAAGCTATCCAATGGTGTAGGTGTTTGTCAACTTTGATAGAATTAAAATTTTCAAATTTTCACCTAATGTCAAATCACAATGAAACTTGGTCTAAATTTTAGGGTTTTTATGTTTAATCATTTATCTAACCCTCATATCTTCTTGTTTCTTGATTTCATCTAACATTTGGAGCTTGGATTGCAGGTTTTAAAAGATCATTGAGTATGTAAGTGAAAGAAAGAGCATTATCACATGAATGTAACAAGTGTTTTTAACACTTTGGGAGGAATTATAATCTCATTCTTAAGGCTTTGTTATCTTCAAGTTTTAGGACTCAAATAAATCTCTTTTGGGTTTTAAAAAGAACAATAAAAGGGTTAAAAAGAACTTAGGAACTTACTAAAGTTGGTTTTGGATTTAAAAATTGAACAAGAAAACTTCACACTTCATCTTGGTGCTATAAAATGAATCCATTATTGCTTTTGAAGTTAAAATGAACATGTGTTTTTCGTGTTTTTCAATCTTTTTTATAAGTTAATATCATTTAAAAGGAATATGCACTTCTCTCATACTTCACGACGATCTTGAGAATCAAGATTCTTTTGGTGATATTAGGTTGTCTAAAAGATTTCCTCCACACTTCAATATGGGCTTTTAAAATTGAACAAAATCTTGCAAGTGTGAGTAAGTATATTGTGTGTGTTCTCTCTTTGTTCACACAAACAAAGATTGATCGAACTACAGATGTACTTACTCACTTTTTTTTACCTTTAGAGGGCCTGCCTTGGTGGGAAAAAGTACTCACCCCAAGGGAACAACCCAAGCGGTAATGAGCATAAGCCAAGCTTTTCCAAACCGCTATATAAATTTGTGGTTGCAATGAAAATTGTAAACAATGGGAAGTGGTGCATGATAACTCTCCCCCAGTATCTTTATGATGCGTAAAGCCCTTGTTCTAAGGGTTGGGAGATCTCTCACAAGGATTTTATCATTGCACCCTAAACTCGATGCCCTTATTATGAACCTTTGTTTAGAATCCAAAATCCCAATATTTGTTGGCGTCAGGAGGTCGGGCCTCCAAAGTTGTCCCACATATTTGTGGTTCTTTGTAGAGATGAAAAGTTTGTCATGGGAGATTCATGAGAACTGAAGCTTGGATGACCTGAGAAGTGTGTCGGAGGGAGCCAGCCAGGCTGCTTCTAGTCATCCGGCTCAATAAGCACAACCGGATTTATCCAAGTAGCAACTCAAAATATATTTTTCCATCCTAGGATTGTGAAATCCCGACGTGGCTTAAATACATTGCTTGGATCCAAAATCTTGAAAACAAACATCCAACAAGGACGGCCAAATCAAAGTCCCCTTTTAGTAGGAGCAACAATTTTGAAAAAAATCTAAGTGTCATTGCTGTTCAGGATTTCATCCTTAGAGGTTTCTAAGCATTTGAATTTATATCTCAATTCCTCTCACTAAGTCAACAATAGGAAACTTTTTCCTTAATTTCCTTGATTTCCACATAATGGACTTTGTGGGATGAAAAGAAATTGGGACATTAGACATTCAGCTTGAAAACCTAATGAAGAAAGTGTTTGTGGTAAAAGCAATTCATTAACCCAAGACAAAACCAATTGAACTTCACACATGCTGCTTATCTTTTTGTCTTATGGTCTTTTGAGCAAACATTGATCTTTTGGCGAAGTAATTAGGAAGTTCATGCCTTCAAAAACCTTGGTCTTGTAAAAAATTCTCTCTTAGGTTCATTTAGGATCAAAACAACCAATCATTTCATCCATCTCAAACATCAATCAAATACCATCTCACAAACAATTCTTAGAAATCTTGGAAAAATCTTTAATACTTGACTTTTGGAAAATCCTTTAAATCAAAATCATCTTGTTTGATCAAGTGTGTGTAGATGCACTCTATTCTTCATACTCTTTTTAGTTGTTCACAAATTGTGTGACACAATTTTATTCCAATATAACATCCAACATCTTGGGGTTTATGGGGTCCAGCCATCTAAATCCAATCCAAATCAAAAAATCCAAAAAGTCCTAAAGTCTAGTATTCCTCCAAAGTTCTTAAAAGTTCAACACCCATGTCATTCACCCCTTTCATTCTTCATCTCATCATTTGTCCTAAATCCCTTAAAGGTCAAAAAGGTCAAAACACAAGAGGAACATGGAATATAAACTTTCTCCATACATCATGAGTGATCTAAGTCAACCAAACTAGCAAAGCCTTACAAAACCAATGGATTATCAAAACTCACATTTATACAATCCATACATGGATCATTATTCCCATAAAACCTCAATGGTACAAAAAATGTGAGTATGCCCAATCTAAATTTTGGAACACCTTTTCCTATGGTAGATTTAAATCAAATTCCAAACCTACAAATATATCAACCAAACAATCAATGCATGAGTCCTCAACAAAAAAACATTATCCCACCAAATCCATACATGCCAAATGTGAATATACGAAGTACAAGTTTACTAAACATGAACATTTCAAATCCACACTTGGTAAAATTTAGGATGGATATGTTTGAAAATCATACAAATTTTGTTCAAAGTCCAAACAATATGTTAACAACTCCATGTATTTATTCAAGTCCGTAACAAATTACAACCAAAGCTACCTAAATCAAGAAAAATGTTATTCTAAATCCACAACAATGTTCAATTTCAACTCATCATGGCACCAAACATCATCCAAAATCAAAACATTGTCCAAATTCAATTTGTCCATGATCCAATACAAACACCACAAGTATACATTCCAAATCTGCTTGAACAAAAAACAAATCAACTATATCAAGGGAGTCAAGATCAAAATCAAGATCAATTTTTGCGAGATCAAATTGCTACACCTACCAAAATAGTTGATTCATTGCACCAAGAGACATCTCCACCCAAAAATCAATACACTCTTCCATTGGTTAAACCATGTCATCAAAGCATTGAGTTGTGTCTGTGAATGTAAAATTCATCAAGCTCCCTTCTGGTTTTGTTTTTTGCTAACTACTAGCCCATGCCTCCAATAAACATCATTTGCCCCTTTTGATAAATGACCGTCAGCCTCCGCCATGTGTCCACTCAACGCTCTTCCAAAGGAATTCTCTCTTTTTCTCTTCTACCGACCCCCACTATGCTCCCACGTGTCTTCACCGTGGGATATTTTTAACTACTTCCCTTCACTTCCTCATCAAGCCCCGCCTACGTGCCACATAGCTCCCATTTGCATAAAGATTTGGTGGGCCCCACAAGTGACATCTATAGTAAACATTGCTGCTACGTGTCATCCCAGCACAAGATTTCAACGAAGGGAGGGGAGAATGAACCACATGCTGTGCCATGCTGCCATATGTCTCCTTGTGGATGCTTCTTCAACACAAAGGATGGAGCAAGCTATGGGCTGCAATATGCTACCAAGTTTCTAACTGCCTATAATGGGTGGCGACACTTGTCTGCTCGGGACTTTACCGGGACCACTGCTATCATTCGCAGGGGATGCACTTAGATGGGGAGTGACCAAATGTTATGGATTGAATATTTTTCTATTGCGACGGCTAAGGGAATCATTGCTATTGCATCATTGCTCAGGATTCCAAATATTTTCAGTTCTTGCTCACTAGGCGGTGGGAATGCTGGCTATATATATTGCTCTTTGTTTCTGAAGAGGGGTTCAAAGATTACGTGTTACAAGTTCCAAGTTTCATGGGTTCAAGAATTACATGATTTTAGAGGGACACCATGCCTTTTTATTGTTTAGATCATTGCAAGAACTCACAAACTGTGCCATTGTTTGACTTTTCTGCTTTGTTATGCTATTGATAAACT
>VDFB02006850.1:0-12309 GCA_007258455.2 Sequoia sempervirens | reverse complement strand
CAATCTTCACCATTTGAGTTTGTCAAGGATTGGGAAAGGGTCACTTCTCACAAGTGACACCAATCCACTATGGAATAGGTACATGTCATGCTTTTATATGTCTTTTGATCCTTTTTGTTATTTGTTTGCATTTTGGTGCATGATATGTTATTTCATAGGAGCATTTAACAAGTTTGCATATAACTAACCCATGAAAGAGAGTTTAGAGTGTGTGCAGATTTTGAAGGGTGCTCATAAATGGCGCTAGAAGGAGGGCTGCCCATGATTTCAGTTTTAGCATTCAGATTTAGGTTGATTTTTTATTTTATTTTGATATCTAATATGACAACTTAAACACTAGATTTCATTGGCTAAAAGAAAAAAAAAAGTAACATGTTTTGTCTATATTTATGCATTTGGAATACATTTTCTACCTAAGTGGTAGTCACTATTTTATCTATGTTATGGCTTGTGATGGGCATTAGATACTAAAATCACTAACAAGGTACATTCTTTTTAATTCAAATTCTAGAGAAGTTAAGATACAGATACTTCACAAGGAAATAAAATAAGAAGGTTTGTTTTTTCCTTTTTATCTAGAAAATATTACTTGTAATAAGTTTTTCTGCCATGTTTAGAGAAGTTGATAGACTGTTAAAAATGGCTTGAGAAGTTGTAAGTGTCAGGTCTACTACGTTGAAACTAGAGTCATAATCCTCATTAATGTGTGGAAGAAGCACACTGAACAAACGTGTAAAAGCCACTGGAGTGGTGTGAGTAATTGTGATAGGGGTGATAGAGTTATGCATGTGGAAAAGAAGCATTTGGGTAGAAGGAAGTTTGTGTTAATTTTTGTTTTCCCTCTTTTAAAGCTATCTACGTTTCACATAAACTTGTAATTAGACATCCTCAAACATTGTTTGGGATATGAAGGAAAATTTTATTTTTAACATTAATCTTTGTCATCACAAAATTATACATACTTCAAGTTTTATGAAGGGCATAGAGGATAAAGAATTTAATAGAAACAACTTGGTCCTGAGTTGCGTGAAAAGAAAGTAGACAAAATCAATCTCTTTTTTTCAATCAAGTGTCCTGGCACACAGAATATTGTGAGGATCTCAAAGGTTGCAGAGCTAAGAAGTGTCTAGCATGTGTAGGAAAAATCCAATAAAATATGCATGAAATCACGTCATAGATGAGAGTAGCTACTAAGCATTACATTAGTTATTGCCTTCCCATGAGGCCACGTGATCGTCACACTTACCTTTCTAATATTGATTTACTTTATGTTGGTAGTAGTAATGACTCGAATCAGGCATTTTGTCAAAAAGTTTTCCTTGTCTATGCTTCCACTTTCTTCGATATTTTGAAAATCTAACAAATTGCATTTGCTTGAAAGTCAAGCCACAATAGGTACACACCTAAAGGTTTTTATTTTTATTTTTATCTGCCATACAAATATGCTTTGTGCAAAATCCTGAAAACAACACATTCCATGAGATAATGTCATTTTAAGGTGTCATGGATCATTAGCTCAATTCAAAGAATTCAAACATTCCCTGTGGCTCATTCCAGAGAAAGAAAAACGTGCATTTCCCAATCCATAGTCTACACTTTTACCTCACATAGGCTGTGGAAGTTTTCAATCCATGAGTTCATACCACTTTGAGGCAATCTGTCAAACAATTCACATATCCTGCAAGTGCTTCCACATTTTACATACATTTGTGGTATTATTCTACAACGCATAGAAGGGATTTTATTTTCAGGCTGCTGCTTGGCCAATAAAGGTGAAATAATTATCAACTTGCATAGGTGACATCATTTAAGTTAGGCCCCATAGTCAATATCAAATTTCACATCGTTTGATCAGTGGTAGGCATGTTTTCTTTTTTCTTGAAAGTTATTAAAGCCTTTTCAAAATCCATTTTGTATGTATCATGTAAATCAATCTATTGGCTGAGGAAATCACTCCTATACATTGAAGTCCAAGTTAACTATGAAAATTAATTTATCTGATCTGGTTGTACACTAGCTAGCAATCAAATCTTCATTTTGTGTTTAGAAAATTGATTTACAAATTTGGATTGATTCGTTATTGTGGTATTTTAGCTGGCAGTTTGATGCTAAGATCTTCAATGCATAAAAATATAGACTATAGTTTATTGGTAGGGGTTGTACCACTGGGCTATGCATATTATCAATATAAACTTGGTTGGTAGTTTTAAAGCATCGATATTAAACACCTTTTATTGTATTTACAATTTTCAAAAAAAAAAAATTGCAAACTTTTCTCTTTCCCATATAAGGTGTGCACATTTCTATGGGTACAGATTTAAGAATGGTCAATGTAATGTTTCTACTAAGGGACACACTATTTTCAATCAGGGCTGCAAATTAGTAGAAACTAACCTTACTATTTGGCATATGCTCTATAACATAAATGTGTTGTTTAGGTATTTAAAATTTTGCATCATGTATACTTGCCTGAAAACTATCAAATTTAATCTCTGAATACTCAATAGTTGTGATGATGCTTTTGAGATAGCTATCAAATTTAATCTATCAAATTTCATCATTATGGCCATTTTGAAATAGCTAAAATTTGAACTTGTGATGATGCTTTTGAAATATGTATTCTTTATGGTCAATACAATTTATGAGCTTTAAAAGTTTATCACATCATTTTGATTACTTTGAAATAGTCAACATTTGAGATTAGGATGATGCTTTTGAAAGATGTATTCTTTATGGTTGATACAATTTATGGGCTTTCAAAGTTTATCACATCTTTTTTATTACTTTGAAATATTCAACACTTGAGATTAGGATGATGCTTTTGAAAGATGTATTCTTTATGATTGATACAATTTATGGGCTTTCAAAGATTATCACATCATTTTGATTACTTTGAGATAGTCAACATTTGAGATTATGATGATGCTTTTAAAAGATTTATTCTTTGTGGTTGATTTATTGGCTCAATACCTTTAGTGATGTGGATTATGATAAGGGAGAGAATGGGTCTAACAAATGTGATATCTTTTCAATGAAATCAATATCAAAGCATGATTCACTTATAAATCCTCCTTTTACTATCATAATCATCCAAATTTTTGTCCTTTCATTTGAGATCATGTTATTGTTTGAAGTTAATAATCAAAATGAATTTAATATTTTGATCCTCACATAAGTGTCGTTGTTTAATAGGAAAATGAGGAAGGGGTAAAGGAAGGAAAAGTGACGAGGAGGGATTTCATTAGCACAAGAAGCTTGCAATAAATCTTTGAAGAAACTTGGAGGAAATTTGAGCATTAAACTTGGAGTTGGCAAAGCATTTTTTAATGCTTCGAGATTCTGTCATATGCTTTAATTTTCTGTTTTAGACTAACTCACTTGTTTTTTGGGCTTTAAAATGAACATTACCAAAACTTTCAATTATCATTGCAAAGGGGTTAAAATGAACTTTAGGAAAATTGACTAGATTTCATTTGTAGTTAACAATTGAAAAAGACAATTTTCATATCTCATTTTGGTGCTTTAAAATGAATCAAAATCATTGCTTTGTGGACTTAAAATGAACATGTACTACTTTTTTTTTGTGATTGCTTACTTAAACTAACATCATCGAAAATGACATATGTACTTCTCTCGCATTTTGCAGCGATCTTGAGAATCAAAAGGATTTTTTTGTGATCTTAGGTTGAGATAAAGTAATCACCTCCACACTTCATTTTGGGTTTAAAAAAATTGAACAAAACAATTTGCGAGTGTGAGTGAACCTATTGCATGTGTTCTCCCTTTGTTTCTAAATGAAGGTTGATTAAACTATGAATATGCTTACTCGCTTTTGTCTATCTTAGAGGGCTAGCCTTGGGGAAAAGGTACTCACCCAAGGGAACGACTCAACCGGTAACACTCTAAAGCCAAGAGTATTTCTAGTCAAGATATAAATGTGGGTATTGGAATAAACACTAATATCATGTAGTTGAATCTGATGAAAAGGGCAACAATGGTCTCTCACCACGTTGGGTCGACTCCTACGAACGGAAAGTCCGAACTAAAACCCTTGTTGTAGAAATTTCCAAAATCCTTGATCTATTAGTTGGTGCAAGATCAGTCATTTTGAAGCTACCCCACAGTTTTACGGTTAGGTATGTGCAAGATCAACATGGAAAAAATAGGCCCTTAAGTGGCAAAAAATTCAAAAAAATCAGAGTTAGGCAACTTGACGTAAAAATTTCAATAATTTATCTATATTATTTCAAAAATATGTAAGAATAGAATCTGTATAAAATTAAATGTAGTTTCTACACTCCTAGGTTTGTTTAAAAAAAAAATATCTATTTGATGAAAATTTGAAATTTCAATGCAGTGATACTTAAATTTTAGGGAAAAAATAAGAAGTAGGTGTCTGTCTGACCACCCTAACCACAATAAAATGATAACATTTTTTTATAATATTTTAGATATAAGTAGAGGACTCATGCCCTGATGTGATGCATATTTTTTGGTAATTATTTTCCAAGTAAATAATTAATTATGATTTTTTTATTACAAATTTTTAAGAAATATAAAAACGCATATGTTTGACCACCTTAACTTGGTCAAAACTTCATGAAATTCAATTTTTCTTTTTTTAATCCTATAGTATGTGAAGCATATAATGTGACACATGTTTTGGATTCAAAAAAATGTGATACCGTATGAAAGTTATAGATGTTTTTCAATCAGCCTATCAATTAGGACTTTAGTCGTAATTTGAATAGAAAATGAATAATAATTACTTATTAAATTCCAAGTAAAGCATAATTTATATCATTGGAAAGATGAGAATCTCCTTTAAAAACCCTTTTCATTTCATCAATTTTGGGTAAAAAGATAGTCGCCAGCCACATACCCATCATATTGCCACTTTTTGGCGCATCATGATCCTGCACATACTCGATCTTTAGTAGAAATGGAAAGCATGCCATGGGAGTTTCATGGGTGTTGATGCTTGGCTTCCCCGTATAAGCGAGTGTCATTGAGGGGAGCCAATGGGGTGAAGCATCTAACCATTCGCTAAAGATAAGCGTAGCTAGACTTGTCTAAATGGGGACTCAACAAATATAGTCTTTCATATCCATAGGGTTGTGCTTGTTCTTGGTTACAAAAATTATTTGCTTGTTCAAAAACACTTGGAAATAAATATTTAACATAATCATCAAAATTTCAAATCCTTTAGGAGGAAAATACAATTGACCAAATTCATGTGTTATTGCTTTCCCTTGGGATTTTATCCTTAGAGGTTTCTAAACACTTGGATTTACGTCTCAATTTTCCTACTAAAGTTAAACAATAGGTAACCCTTGCCTTAATTTCATCAAAGTTTCACACAAATATAAGTCATTAAGCAATGATTAAAAAATTGGACCCCACACATGTGTCTCCAATGATTTTACACAAGATCAAGATCAAGAAACCAAAGGTAAAAGACCTTAGTTTGAAAGACCATCAGAAGCGTCTCTCAATGCTATACAAATTCAGGCGAAGACTACTTTTTAACTTCTACATAAAAGTTTCAAGAAAAAATCCTAGTTTGTACTCGTTCTATTACTGTCAAAACCCAAATCTTTTTAGGGAGTTTGAACATCTTGTTTAGAGAAAAGTTTGTTCTTCAATATTGAGGTCTAAGTAAACAAGTGTCATTTTAGGTACATCCTAGGATCAAAATAAAACCTTCAACCATCTTTGAACATCAAAAACCAAAAATCATCTCTGTGAACCTAATAATTTTATCCTACTCTAAGGTGCAAAATAACTTATAAATGCAAGTGATAAGAGACTAAGGAAACCTCAAGATTAGCCAAAAGAGTGATAAAACAAGAAGTAACATGGACAAAACAAGACACAAACGATTTCACCTTCCTTGTTGTTGATGTCTCCTTGATTGGCCCTTGCTTGGGATGATTTTTTGTGCTCCTTAGATGGCTTCTTGAGTGACTAAATGCAAGATTGAATGTGCAAAATGATTAAAATGGATAGCTAGATGATGGTAGATGTTTGAGAATGCAAATTGGCAGCATAAGGTTGCTCAAATCCAAAGTGTTTGAGAATGCAAATTGGCAGCATAAGGTTGCTCAAATCTAAAGTGTTGAAAATGCCCTTGAGGAGGGGGTATTTATAGGAGAATTTGAATTCTCTAGAGAATTCAACGGTCAAGATTGATCCAACAAGGTCAAGATGAAGGGCTATGGTGGGTTGAGAACTCACAAGCCCTCACATCTTGACATGTGGATGGTGAAGGGCTAAGGGATATGAGGTGTAAGTGAGGTGTCAAAAAGGTACATGAGGTGGAGGAAGGACAAGCACCTTGGGAGTGAGGAGATTTCCTCAAAAAAGGATTCCTTGTCCCCAAGTGGGAGTGAAAGGGACATTTGAGGAATTTTGGAATTCCTCAAAAATCTACATGGGAAAAGGAAAGGTGGTTGGGGATATAAATGTGAATTAAAAATTCACATTCCTTGGAGGATCTAGAGGATAAAAGGTGGACTCCAAAGGTGGACTGTCACATGTGGAGATTGTGACAAGTCCAAGGTTCTAGAAGCCTTGAGGATGGAATGTGAATTAAAAATTCACATATAAAGGAGGGGAATCTAGATAAATAAAATGCGGAATTAAAAATCTACATGTAAAAGGATTCTAGGAGGAATAAAAAATGGTAACTAAAATTCTTTTGGGAGATGGAGAGTTTTGATCTGGCTGCACTGCATTAAGATTAATCTAATCATGAATTAGAAGATAAATGAGGGATTGTAGCCAACTTGCAAAGTTGGAGGATGTGACACATCCCTAATCAAGGATTAGGCATGTGCACATCCCTAATGAAGAAATTAGGAGATGGATTAGGATTAGATGAAAATGACATGTGAGAAATTAAATAAATGTATTATTTATTTAATTTATTTGATGAAAGGAGGATTAAGGAGGGTAAGGTATTTAATTCTTAGGGATTTGGCAAAATTAAAGATATTAATTAAATAATACTAATATTAATTAATTAACTCGGATAAGAGGATGCTTAGACAAAAAGAGATAAATTTGGATAAATTAAGTCCAAATTTGGATGTCTACAATCTCATCAGCAACGCTTCAAAAATCTTGGAAAAATCCTTTATGTTAAACTTTGGGAAAATAATTTGAAATCAATCCAAAATCACCTTGTTTGATTGAATGTGTGTAGATACATCATTCTCCACATATTTGATCAAATTATCAAAACTTGTGAACAAATTCATCCCTTGATAAAATCCAACATCTTGGGATCTAAGAGTTCATTACCAATATTATCTTGTTTGGATAGGAGTGTTTAGATGAATCCTTCTTCTCACACCTAGAAAAATTAGCATCTTGTAAACGATTTAAACTCTAGGACAACATCCAACCTGTTAGAGTTTATGAGTCCACCAAAATATGAATCCAAAACAAATCAATCCTAAATCAAGTCCTAAAGTTTAACATACCCTTCAATATTTTCTCAAGAGTTCCAATCATCCATCAAACATCCATTTTAGATCCATATCATTATCACCCTTTGATCCTTAAATCATCCTAAACTTGCTCTTTTGTACTGAAAGTTAGATCAATCCAAAGAATTAGAGAATTCACCTTCTGCATTCTCGAATATTGATCCATATTTTGTTGGAGTGAAAATGACACTAAGAGTGGGGGAGGGGGGTGAATCAGTCTCTTAACGAATTTAAATTTTTTTCATAAAATAAATTCATAGCTCTGATTTTATCTCAATATTACAATGATTCATGCATTCATGAGTTGAATGTAATCATGTTCATAAAAAGAATTAAGAAAAGTAATAACCAAATAGTGAACAAAGCAAAAACAACTCAGTAAAGCAGTGAGACCACAAAAGAAAAAAAAGACACAAGATTTTTCCAAGTGGAAAACCCTCTTGGGGTATAAAAACCATTCCTGAAATGCCTTGCAGGCTTAATCTTTTTAATCCACTATTCACAATGCCTGATAGGATAATTTATGAGCACCAACTCAAGGAGCACCAACCCCTCAAATTATTTTTAGAACAATAATAATATTAGAGGATCTCTCTGTTTTCAAGTAAGCTCAAGAAACTTAACACTCTTATCTACCTAATAACCTAAGAATTCAACTCTTTGAATCCTTAATATACTAAATAGAAAAGAATTACAATATATCTCTGCATCTTTGTTTTTCAGATTTTTACTGCAATTTTTTTCAATACATTTCTTGATACAGCCAGTACAATATCTCAGAATCATAAAAACAGATAATCACACAGTGTTCACAACACTTTATTTCTATATTTTTTTCAAGAATGTCTATCAAAAAGTCTTCAAAGAATGCATTGTTCAAAGGAATCTAAAAAACCCTTGTTGTTTTTAGAATATGTGCCAATGAATAATCATTTGTAACGCCTAAACAATAGGCTGTAATAAAACTTTGCCAAGGATATATCACAACATGGATACACAGGCTGACTGAATTAATGTAAAATGAATGTTCTGCTTTTAAAAGTCATCAATGAAGGATTTTAGGTAATGCAAAAATGTTGATAGCAAGATTCCCAAATAAGCATTGATATGCTTATATAAACAAGTGAATATCATAGCTATAGATAGAAGAATGTAACTTAAACCATATAAAGCTAAAACTACCAGTGATACCCATTTATTTCTTTTTCTATTTCCAAAAACAAAAAAAAAAAAAAGATAATTGCCATGAAATTCAAATGCTAGAAATGATACCTGATCAGCAGCAAGAAAAACAAATGAATACCAGTCAGAATTGCAGCTCCCACAAATTCCTTTAACCTCTGTCGAACTCCCAGTCAAAGTGTAACAGTAAACCAAGAGCCAATCATGTCTTAGAGTAGATTTCAATTACAAAGAGTGACAGAGAAAGTTGAGAGAAGATTCGCAGAAGAGAGGAGACCATTCTCATGGCGGCGGCTAGGGTTCTATACTCAGCCAAGTGAAAAAAATTAACCATGTTTTGTCCTATCTTACCCAAAGTCAAAGCATTCAATGAATTTGTTGAAGAATAATGAGATTTGAAGTCCAAAATTAAATCAAAAACTAATAATGAACAACTTAAAGTTGTTTGAGTTCGCTGTCCAAGATCAAAATCAGCCGACCAAATTATTTAAGAAAGACCAAATTATTAAATAAAGATGTTGACCACTTGATTTCCAAAAGAAATGACAAGTATAGATATGTATGATGGCTATCGATGACTTTAACCAAAGTCATTTTTGAAATGCAATAAGGCCCAAAACATTTAAGAATGAAGCCCCAAAATAACATTGCCTTCACTTATATATGTGACAAGATACCTTTAGATGTCGATCAAGGCTCATGTAATAGAGACTTCATATGTATTGTAAAAATCATATTCCTTAGTCAGATATGACATCAAGTTCCATTGAGTCAAATAAAGCAATAACCATATTATCTGAAATGGAGCATTTTATCGAAGTATTTGAACAAAATATATGCCATGATCATCAACAATATACCAACTTAAACCAAAACTAAGTAAACAATGAATCATTATACTTGAATGTGTGAAGTACGAAGTTTAGAATTCTGAAACTGAAAAGAGCCTTGAAGCTGAAAGCCGAAATCATCACCCAATTACAAGTACAAATAGGATAACCCATATCTGCATGAAGCTTAAAATGATCAGTACCATAAAGAAATGACAAATCTGAATATAACCCAAGGCCATAAAACTCTCCATTGAATGCAAGCCAGAACTAAACCAATTATCATGCCAAGACTAAAAAGTAATCAAGTTTGTCAACAAATCAGTGCCATGATAAAGCATAAAGATCCAATCTAAGACAGTCAACAAAGAGAACCAATTGAAAGTTATTTTTTCATCAAGGACAAACTATTTGACACAATTGAGATCCAACAAACTCCCCCTTTGTCCTTGATGGCAAAACACAATTGACTCTCCCCCTTTTTGCCTCAATGACAAGGGATAGAAGAGAAGAATGTGCATTGCCATGAAACACAACTGAGAATCCAACCAAAATATCACGAGAAACAGCTGTAAAAAGAGTAACAGTGTAGCAACCAAGATTGTAGGAGAGTTGTAAGTGAATCAAAACATATAACATGCTCCCACTAAGTAGATGCTTGGTAAATTAGAGAAGTAAAGATTGAGAGATAACTCCCAATCAAAGTCTCAACCTTTCAAATAAATCTTTAGCTAAGGTCTTAGTAAAAATATCAGCCACCTGATCTTGTGAGCCAACAAAAAGTAAACAGACTTCATTACCCAATACCTTTTCTACAAGAAAATGAAACTTGATAGCAATCTTTTTAGTGCGAGAATGCATGACAAGATTTTTGGAGATATTAATCGCACTTGTGTTATCACATAGAATAGAAACAGGTTTAGGAACTTCAATACCTATTGTATACCTCGATATCTATCCTATTCTAAATGTGCAAAATAACCTAGAAATGTGAATAACAAAATACCAAGGACACCTCAAGACTAGCCAAAAGAGTGATAAACAATAAGACAAATGGACAAAATAAGACACAAACGATTTCACCTTCCTTGCTGTTGATGTCTCCTTGATTGGACCTTGATTGGAATGATTTGTGTGCTCCTTAGATGATTGCTTGAGTGTCTAGATGCAAGATTAAATGTGCGAAATGATTAAAAGAGATGGCTAAATGATGGTAAAGGATTGAGGATGTAAATTAGCAACATGTAGTTATAAAAATTCAAAAAGTTGAAAATGCCCTTGAGGAGGGGGTATTTATAAGAGAATTTGAATTCTCTAGAGAATTCAACGGTCAAGATTGCTCCAACAAGGCCAAGATGAAGGGCTATGGTGGGTTGAGAACCCACAAGCCCTCACATCTTGACATGTGGAGGGTGAAGTGGACAAGGGGATATGAGGTGGAGGTGAAGTGTCAAGAAGGTACATGAGGTGGAGAAAGGACATGCACCTTGGGGAGTGAGGATATTTCCTTAAAAAGGGGTTCCTTGTTCCTAAGTGGGAGTGAAAGGGACATTTGAGGAATTTTGGAATTCCTCCAAAATCTACATGGGAAAAAGAAAGGTGGTTGAGGACATAAATGTGAATTAAAAATTCACTTTCCTAGGATGATCTAGAGGGTAAAAGGTGGGCTCCAAAAGGGGGGACTTGGTCACATGTGGGGATTGTGACAAGTCCAAGGTTCTAGAAGCCTTGGAAGAATGGATTGTGAATTAAAAATTCACATAGGGAGGAGAGAGACATGGGATAAATAAATAAGAATTAAAAATTCTCATGGGAAGGAGAGTCAATATCCAAAAACAAAAAATGGAAGAATTGACCAAAAAGTGGTGCTAGAAATAGCTAATGACCTTGGTTAAGGTTGTGCAAACATTGGATTAGGCTAATTAATGGAAGATTAGAGGCAAGTGGCAAATGTAGGAGGATGTGACATTAATCTCTGATTAAGAGAATGCACATCATAATCATGAATTAATTAAATTAATTCAGATTAGAGCAAGGCTATGGAGGATGTGACAAGGAGAGAGAAAGTGCGGAATTTTAAATTGATTTTAAATCAAAAAAGGGGGAAAATGACTAAATTAAATAAATTAGCGTATTTATTTAATTTAGAGAGGAATAAGGTGAAAGATAAATTATTAATTATTAAATTAAATATTTTACCATTATGAGACAAAAGGTATAATATTAATTTAATAAATTAATATTAATATGGTAAGTGGAAAGATAGTAAATTTAATCATATGGAAGTGATTAAATTTAGATGTCTACATTTTTCCCCTCTTCGAAATACTGTTAGAATAACAGTGTTTCAAAGAAAAATAAAATGCGAATGAGGGAAGAGATGACAGATGATGATGCCCCTGACGTGGGAAAAGTTAATGATGCCCCAATGACCAGGCTAAAGGAATGGAGAAATGGTAAGAGGGTATGCCCCCTCGAGAGGGCGGTCGGGGAAGGGAAAAGGGGTCCCTGAACGATGTCTCTATAGGAAGGAGATGATGATACCGTTGGATAGAGCTCAGAAAACTAAGCAATTTTGGTTTTTGAACGGAGGTGATCTGACACACGGTTTGCGAATGGCAGCCTCGGGAAGTTTGGGATTAGTTAGAGGAATAAAAAGTTAAATAAGAGGTAAAAAATACCTTTTTGGAGGAAGGGGGGTTAAAAAGGTAATTTAAAAAATTACCTTGGTCATTTTCACTGTAGCAGTCGAGAGAAAGAGAGGAGAGGAGTGAAAACCAACGAGGAGAGACGATGCCGACAGA
>VDFB02006849.1:0-47931 GCA_007258455.2 Sequoia sempervirens | reverse complement strand
AAACTAAACACTTGTTGAAAAATAAAAAAGTGTGTGTAACTATAGCTATTGTATATGATAGCTAACCTATATTAAATATATGAGTAAAACTATAAAAAAATTGCATGTTTATTATCTTTTTGTTTTAAATATTTTAAATTCTTTATTATAAAGTAGCTTAAGTGTGTGAACAAAAGCTATTAAGGAGTCACATACATGATTAATAAAAACTAAAACACACCAAACATATAAAAATAATAAAAACTAAAATACAACTAACATATATATTTTAAAAAAAACTACATCCCACAAAAGTCAAATATAAATAGTGTTAGTTAATAGATTATTCACTATTTGAAATTTTCAAAAATTTTCTCTATTGTTCAATCATATAAATAATTACTAACCAACAGTTGGGTAAATTATTTCTGTGATACCTTGATATTTATCCTGCTCTAAATGTGCAAACTAGCTAGGAAGTGGAAATGACAAAATACCAAGGACACCTCAAGATTAGCCAAAAGAGTGATACAACGAAAAGGAATGTAAATAAAATAAAACACAAACAATTTTACCTCCCTTGTTGTTGGTATCTCTTTGATTGGCCCTTGCTTGGAGTTGATTGTGTGCTCCTTAGATGATTGTTTGAGTGACTAAAATGCAAGATTCAATGTGCAAGATGATTAAAGAGATGGCTAAATGATGGTAAAAGATTGAGGATTCAAATGGGCAGCATGTAGTTGTGAAAATACAAAAGCTCGGTATGAAAAATTGGCAAAGATAGCGTTGCTCAACGTGGCTAGTTGTTGAAAATGCCCTTGAGGAGGGGGTATTTATAGAAGAATTTGAATTCTCTAGAGAATTCAACGGTGGAGATGCATCCAACAAGGCCAAGATGAAGGGCTAAGGTGGGTTGAGACCCACAAGCCCTCACAATCTTGACATGTGGAGGGTGAAATGGACAAGGTATAAGGAGGTGGAGATGATTGTCAACAAGGTACATGAGGAAAAGGACATGCACCTTTAAGTGAGGAGATTTCCACAAAAAAGGGATTTCTTGTCCCCAAGTGGGAGTGAAAGAGACATTTGAGGAATTTTGGAATTCCTCAAAAATCTACATGGGAAAGTGAAAGGTGGTTGGGGATATAAATGTGAATTAAAAATTCACATTCTTAGGATGATCTAAAGGGTAAAAGGTGGGCTCCAAAAAGGTGGGACTTGGTCACATGTGGAGATTGTGACAAGTCCAAGGTTGGTCACATGTGGAGATTGTGACAAGTCCAAGGTTCTAGAAGCCTTGGAAGGATGGAATGTGAATTAAAAATTCACATATGCTATAGGGAATCTAGGAAGAATAAAAGGAATTAAAAATCTCGAAACGACATTAGGTTTTTAATTAATCGCACTGTAAGATAAATAAGGATTAGAAGCCAACTTGCAAAAGTTGGAGGATGTGACACATCCTAATCAAGGATTAGGCATGCGCACATCCCTAATGAAGAAACTAGGAAATGGATTAGGATTAGATGAAAATGACATGTGAGGAATTAAATAAATGTAATATTTATTTAATTTATTTGACGAAAAGAGGATTAAGGAGGGTAAGGTATTTAATTATTAATTAAATACCTTAGGGATTTGGCAGAATTAAAGATATTAATTAAATAATAGTAACATTACTTAATTAACTCGGATAAGAGGATATTTAGATGAAAAGTGATAAATTTGGATAAATTAATTGTCCAATTTGGATGTCTACATTTTTCCCCTCTTTGGAGATGGTGCTATGAAGTAGCATCATTTCAGCAATATTAAAATATAGAAATCCAGAAGAAAGATGGTTAGATTGGAAAAGATTCCCCAGTCATCCAAAGGAGTGACTAGGAAGGGAAAAAGAAAATGATGAAAATTAGGGATAAATGATGCCCCCTCGAGAGGACATGCGGGTTGAAGAGAACACGTGTGTGCTCTTGAAATAGATGATGTGATGCAAGAGGATATGAGGAAGATGATGCAAGGTGATGGGTAAGAGAGAAGGAGAAGCGATAGGAGATGGATGAAGCACAAATGGATTTCAAAAGGTGATGTTGCCCCAGTCAAGGTACAAGCCAAAATGGGTTGATGATGGATGGAGTGTTGTCAATGAGGGAATGAAGGATCCTGAAACAACACGAGGATAGGGAAGGATACATCCCACTGAGTGGTATTGATGAGGGAAGGATACATCCCAAAACACCACTAAAGGAATAGGGAAGAATACCTCCCGATGATGATGATGAAAGTGTTGTTGATGAGGGAAGGATACATCCCAAAACAACACCAAAGGTTAGGGAAGAATACCTCCTGATGATGATGATGAAAGTGTTGTTGATGAGGGAAGGATACATCCCAAAACAACACCAAAGGGATAGGGAATGATACTAATGGATGATGATGGGTCAAAGCTGGTAACAAGACTGGGGACAAGACCAAGGATTTGATTAGGTGATTTGTACGAGATTGAACAGATGAGGAGAAGATTGATATGTGAGATGGAGAGAAGGATCTTAAGATTTGGGTTGATATCCAAAGATTTGGACTGCAGATGAACTAAAGCTCAGATTAGGGGTTTGGTGAAGCTCAGATTGGGATAAGATTTAAGCTCAGATGAGGATTGGATTGAAGATCAGAATGATGGAAGGATATGATTGGAGTGATTCTACACCGAGTTCTAGGGTTTCAAGGGGTGTAAGGTGTTGACAAGCAGATTTTTCCCGATTTGGCAATTTTCAAAAATTGTCAAATTTTTCCATTTTAGGAAACCTCATGGCCGTATGTTTGAGAGTCCCAATTTTTTCCAAGAGATACCCATTGGTGAGATAGGATGAATTGCCAACTAACATCCCAAATTTGAGATATGCATTTTGAGCTATCAGTGAACAATTTTTCAAAATGTTGGAAAAAAACACTAAATTAGGATTTTGAGGGTCAAGATGAAACTTTGAGGCCCCGAAAATGGGTCAAAACAAGTTCCAACGACTTTCAAAGATACCAATTGGAAATCCACTCGTTATCGCGTCATGCAACTACCCGTCAAATTTCAGCTCAAACGGACACCTGAGTCAAAAGTTATGGCCTCCGGAACTTTCAATGTAAAAATCAAAAATCAATTTTAAAAATTTCAAAACATGGGTTTTGTTTGTTAGGAAAAATAAGGAACTGGGTCGGAATCGGTTTGTTTAAAAAAATTTAGAAATTAGTGGAAAATTGGGGGTAAAAACTGGCTGGCGAGCCGCCACCAGGCGAGGGTAGCTCTTACCTCGCTACGGATACTGTACCGCGTACGGGTTCCGCCATGGGCGAAGCTACGCTGCCGGGCGTAAGTTCTCGCCACCGCAGAGATGTACGGAGCCGCCAGCCTGGCGGGCGGTTCCCGCCACCGCTGGGCGAGCCGGCCCGGCAGCATGTTTCACCACTGCTGGGCGAGCCGCCACTGGCGAGCCGCCGGCCATGGGCGGTTCCGCCACCAAGACGTCGAGCCGCCTGGCGGGTGGACCTGGCCACCAAGGGGTGGAGCCAGCCTAGGCAGTATGTTCCGCCACCATATGAGCACCCTTCGCTGGGCATGGGGTGGATCCGCCCCGCTGCAGCCAAGCATAGCCGCAGTGCAGGGGGGAGACGAAGGGGGGAAAAAAATGGACCGGGGGGGGAGGAAAGAAGAATGTAAGAGGTAAGAGAAAGGATGAAGAGATAGGAAAAAGGATGGGGGGGGATGGGGGAATTGGTGAAGAAGGATGAAGGGATGGGGGATAAATGCAAGATTATGAGAATGGAAAATGAAATGCAATCGTAATGCAATTTACGATCTTCGGAGCACTGATTTTTGCTATAGCATAAGACACAAGATGCCTAGGTATGTTGAACCTAGGCGTAATAGTGTCTAATGCATGGAATAAACACAACAGACAAGAAGGCTATCCCAACACCCCAAAGCCATGATGACCTTGGTCGGACCAGGCATTGAGATAACCACAAGCACAAAAGGATGCCCCAACATAACACAAGACCTCGGGGATCTTGGTAGGTACTATGTGGGACAACCAAGAAGACAAAATAGACATAAAAAGATCAGGATATGCCCCTATGTTGACCAATCAAAACACACCATAATATGATGGATTATGGCGGTCTTGACAAGTGATGATAGAGAGCTCAAATGATAAACAAAAGCCAAAAGCATCAAAAGATCGCAATCAATGTCAAACGTCCTTTGCCATAGGATCAAAAATGATGGATGGGTTGATGAGGTCTGTTAGGAAGGATGCATCCTATTGAGACCGATGATGATGGATACTAAACTAAAAGATCGTTATGACGCGAGATGTTCAAAATTGATTGGGTTTGTTGATACAAGTGGATCTCATTTGTGAAGAACCGGCTAGATAAGGGCATAGCTTGATGGCAGGACACAAGGAAGACAAGACATGGGACCGACACACCCTAAGGACCTAGGGGGTTGGGGGCCGATCAAAGATTAGCCTTGCCTACGTGAAAGCGCAGAGCCCTCGTAGTTCAGTGAAAGGTGGACGACGGACCATGATGGAGACCTTGATGGATGGTAAAGATAGGATGGACAAAAGGAGAAAGACCGATGATAGATGATAGAAGAGAAAAGTGAAGAATGAAGATCGATGATGGAACCCTGGGGGCGGATCAAATGATCGACCTTGCCTATGTGAAAGCACAGGGGCAACGTAGTTCGTCAAAGGAAAACAATGGATAAAGGATAATAAGATGATAGGAGAAGTGGATAAAAAGATGGGACCGATATGACAAGATAGGATAGACTTGGTGGATTGGATAGGATGATGACGATCACATAAAGCTCAGGGATGGGATAGTTATCCAAAGCATTAAAATGACTTGGGAGGATGATATGATAGATAGATGAGTGATGAAAAGTGATAGGAGATTGGAAAGATGTGCAAGAGAAGCAGGGGTGATGACGATGAGATAAATGGCATTGGGTTGCATGGGGGGAGGCCTATAGCTAGATACCAATGACAAGAGATTGTGAGATGGGATGAGATGGGATGAGGATAAAGATGGAAGATTGAATAAAGATATAGGGATGGGGGATGGGAGGGATTGTTTGGATGGATGGGAATATAAGGATTGGGAGATGAAAGGGATGCTAGGATAGCTAGATACGAAGAGAAAGATGGGGAGATGGAAGGGACGCTGTGATAGATGGATAGGGACAGAAGGATTGGGAGATGAAAGGGATGCTAGGAGAGATGGATACGAAGATAAGGATGGGGAGATGGAAGGGATGTTGTGATAGATGGATAGGGACAGAAGGATTGGGAGATGAAAGGGATGCTAGGATAGATGGATACGAAGATATAGATGGGGAGATGGAAGGGATGCTATGATAGATGGATAGGGACAAAAGGATTGGGAGATGAAAGGGATGCTAGGATAGCTGGATACGAAGAGAAAGATGGGGAGATGGAAGGGATGCTATAAGAGATGGATAGGGAGATGAAGGGATGTTATGATAGATGATGTCTCCAAGGACTATGTCACAAAGGAAGCAGATGCCCCCACTCTAGATAGGTCATATATGAGGAGGCATGAGGGACAAAAGACAAGTGGATGGGAAGATAAAGGAGATAACTAGATGAGAATAGGATGGGTGACTAAGGAATATGATAGAGCATGGATGAAGGGGATGTATACCAATAGGTGTCCAAAGCATGCATAGATAGGTGCCCTTATTTTGATCAAGATCACAAGGAGGATAGAGGGATGAGGAGATAAATGGGATATGATGGTAGGATGCGAAAGATAGGTGGGATGGGGGGATTTATGACAGATAACATGAAGACGGGTGCATAGCTGGAAGCATAGCGGATGGAGGGAACGCATATCAGGAAGTTTCCCCCAAGTGCAGATGGGGATTTACACATGACAATCTTGCTGCCGTGTTTCATCATGGTACTTATCCAAGGCTTTGTTTGCCAAGTTTTCACCATTGATCTAATTATTTCTCTTTACTATTTTTTTTTTTTTTTTTGACTTTTGGATGTCATGTAGAAGGAGATGGGTAAGGATAAGGAAGTGGATAAGCAGATTTAGAAGACATGTGATAAGGATCAAGGTGTTATGAGCCCATGTTTGAAGTGACTGTTGGATGTTGGTACAACCTTATTAGGATAAATGGATTATGCATGAGGATGAATTAGAGGGATTTGATGGGGTTGATACATGGGATAATGGATGGGATGTTGGAAAGGGTATGGATAGAATGATGGGGTGGATATGTGATGGGGAGATGTGTTCAGGACCAACATTGGCACATGTGGTGGTGGATGTGAGAAGATAATAGGATTAAGGGATGGAGAATGTGGGGATAATGGAGGAGATAGGGATGGAGAATGTGGGGATAATGGAGGAGATGGAATGGTGAATTTCGGGACATAAGGACCCAAAACGGACTTAGGAGATGAAAAGGGTGTATGATTAGCTTTTGGATTAGTGACTTTGGATGTTCTTACAGATTTTTCATGTGATGGCGTTGCATCTTTTTTCTTTGGGATCCACATGGTTTTGATCTTTGCTTTGGTGGGCCTTTGCGGCCTATAGATTTGATTTGGATTTTGGATTTGGTTTTGCTTTGCTTTAACATGTCTTTTAGAAGGGACATGGGAAGCTTTTGATTCATGTGGATGTTTAGATTGATGCATTTCTTCTTTAACAACCAAAGTGCTTTTAGTAGCAATGGGATGGGTGTGAGGAAATGGATGATGTGGAATGATGGGAGTAGGAGTATGGGGATTATGTGTAGATGGAGGATGTTTAGGTAAGTTCCTTTGTTGATCCTGACTAGGATGTTTATGATGGATGAAATGGATAGGTGATGAATGGATGAAAGGATGGATAGGACGAGATGGAGGAGGTGATTTTGGGATATAGGGGCCCAAAATAGACATAGGACCTGGAGGAAACAAGGGCATGGTAGATGGGGGATTGGAGATGGTGGATGGAGGGATGTAAGGCCCCAAAATGGATGGAGCAGAGGAAGGGGGAAGATGGACGGTTGTTTTGAGGTGATACGATAGAGGAGGAGGGATGGCCACATATGATCTGGTGGGGTGATGGGAAGAGCCGATATTTCTTTTGGAAATGGCTCATTGAGGACATCTAGAGGTTGTACCAACATTTTTTGAGTGCGAGTCGTGAGTAGTACATCCAAGACCCTAAGGATAAATGTTCTTTTAGCTTGGATGGGCTCTACACCTTGCTCATGAAGGGGCCTAAACCTTTTCCTTTGATAGTTCATTCTCCTCTGAGTATTCGATCTAGGACAGGATTTTTGTTATTCTGGAAGAATGATGCGAGTTCATTATTAGGTGGAAGAGGAGGGCTGGTGTATATGCTTTGTTTTTCTTCTGCGAGGAGACCACCATGGAGGAATGTGAGAGGACCAAGGGGATATGCAAGCTGTGTGGGGATAGCATTTTTAGGCGATGATGGGGGATTGTGGGAAGGAGATGATGGGATAGCAACATCAGGAGAGGGAGTTGGGGCCATGATAGGATATGTATTTTTGGTAGTAGTCTCATGCGATGGAGATGGAGATGGATCAGTGGAAGCTTGAATGATAAGGGGATCATGGGATGGAATGGACGGGGGACTGTGATCTTGAGGTGGACTAGATGGGATGGTAGGATCTTGATTTGGAGAAGGGGATATGCTGGCATGCTTTGGATTAGACTCTTGGCGTGACTCATCATGTGCGGAAGGCATGGTAATGGAGTCTTGTTGGGACTCTTCAAGCGGGGAAGATGGAGGGCTGGAAGATTCATGAGGTTCATGGGAATGGGTTTTGGTGCTACTAGGAGTGGGAGGAGTGGATTGGATTTGGGTGGATCTAGGAGTAGAGGGAGTGGATTGGAATTGGGTGTCTTTGATGGATTTGGTGGTTCTTGGAGTAGGAGGTAGGGGTTCAATGGATTTAGTGGGTTCAATGGTTTCAATGGTTTGATCAGTGCTAGGGGTGGTAACGTCAATAATAGGTGTGGTATGGAGAAGGGTCTCATCACTAGCGACCATGGATGATGGATCTAGATGGCATGGTTCCATGACTTCAAGATGTGGAGTTGGGGATGGCTTCTTTGTAATGAGTCCTTGAGAACTTCCAAATGAGAGACTCTGTATGGCTGGCTTGGCTAGGGTGGTAGAATGGATGAGGGATTATGGATTGGTGGACTAGGTTAGATGGAGGAATGGGATTGAATGTAGGACTATGGGAGTAGATGGGGGATTAGGATTGGATGGAGGACGAGGAGTAGATGGATGAATGGGATTGGATGGAGGACTAGGAGTAGATGGAGGACTAGGATTGGATGGAGGGTTAAGGTAAGGATATTGGAGTGGTGAATTAAGATAGGGGGATATGGATTGTGGATTAGGACAAGAGGATATAGGTGGTGTAGTGGGACAAGAGGATGTGGGGGATGGATTATAATAAAGGTATTGGGATGGTGGATTAGGATGAGGATATGTGGATGTAGGATTAAGGTAAAAGGGTGTGGATGTAGGATTAGTATGGGAAGATTAGGAAAGAGGATTACGATAGGGGGACATGGATGGGGAATTGTAATAGGAGTATTGGGATGGAAAATTAGGATAAGAGGATGTAGATGTTGTATAAGAGGATGATGTAGATGAAGGACATGACAAATATGGGATGAAGAAGATACTGGATATCCATTGTCAAAGGTGGCATAAGGAGCATGATTGGGCATGGATGAAGACATAATGGATAACCGGAAGGGGTGATTGGATTGTGGAAAGTGGATGGAGAAACCTTACTAGCGATGATAGCATCGAGGGGATCTATGTCATATTCTTCTTGATCGACAAGACTTTCGTTATCATCATCCACGTAATTAGGGTTTCCCTTGACCACTATTGATGGAGGATGAGGATTCATGATGGTGAAAGGATAAAGAGGATGGATTAAAGGTTTTGGATGGGAATGGATTAAAGCTCAAATCAGGATTTTGGTCAAGCTCAGTATCAGGATTGGACAAAAGCTCAGATTAGGATGATTGGATGGGATTCAGTAGACAAATGATTGGATCGGGTAGATGATTTGATGAATTTGATTAAAGTACTAGATCGGTTTGATTGGATAGGATCAAATGATTAGATGATGTTGATTGGATAATTGTGATTGGATGAACTTGATCGGATTGGTGTGCTTGGATTGATTAGATGATCAAAGGAATAGATTTGTTTGATTAGATAGGAAGAAATAAAAGGTACCACTAGATAGAGCTTGAAAAATTAAGCAACTTTGGTTTTTGAACGAAGTTGATTCGATGTACGGTTTGTAAATAGTGGCCCCGGGAAGTTAGGGGCGTGTCCACTTCAAGCGATGCGGGGCGTGGCCGCCCCGAGATGGTCAAATTATTGATAGGAGGAAATGGAAGGTACCACTAGATAGAGCTTAAAAAAATAAGCAACTTTGGTTTTTGGATGAAGTTGATCCGATGCACGGTTTGTAAATGATGGCCCCAAGAAGTTAAAGGGGCGTAGTCAACAAAATCAGGGGCATTGATAGCTTTCTGCAGTAAAGCAGGGGTGTAGTCAATTTTGCAGCAAAATCGTATTTATCGCTGAGGGCGAGATAGCTTTCTCGCAGTAAATCGTGGGCCATTGCCTTCAAGAGTAAATCGTGGCATCGCTTTTCTCGCAAGGATACGCCTTTTCTCACATGAGACAAAGCTTGGTTTTGATGGCAAAAGCTATGGCAAGGACATAAATAACAAACAAGTCCAAAGTATCAAAATTTGACATATTTCAATAAGAAACACCGCGCTAATAATCCTATGATTAATATTACTGGTATGGCAAGACAAAGTCTTAATCTAGGATGCACAAGGCTTTAGGAGTCCTCATATACTCGCGACATAGAGCAAGCCAACCGGTGAACACCAAATTGGCCACAAGCTGGAGTCAAACCAACAGATAATCGAGGCTCGGACCAACTCTTCACGCCTATCTAGGTATCACCCTAGCTTCGACGCTCCGCCAATTACGACGCAACTGGATTGGGGTACAACTTTCATTCTCCCCCCTTTATATACCCCGCCGGTACACGTGGTTGGAATCGTCCCTTGGGGTGATGAAATCCCCAAGCAGGTCCCACTAAAAGGAAGACACTAACTATTTCCAACTACTCCCCAGGCTCACACGAAGTGCAAGGGGAAAGTGAAAACAAATCGATGCCCCCTTGGGTAACATAGAAGTAAACAACCACAGCAAACAGTGAGGTTTAATCCCCCTAATTAGACTATGTTTGAAAACAACAAAGATAATTTTTGAAAGTCTGATTATGTAGATGACCCTGCAAACAAATGTTAGTTGTCCTCTTTTTCGTCTTTGGTCAAATTTCACCACAATATGTTGCAAAACGTTAGCGAAAAATAGCAATATTCTTGCCACCACAATGTTAGAGAGTTATCACGTGAAAACCGCAAAAAACTAGAACAAAAACGAAGCCAAAATGCCTATTTTACCTTACAAACTGTGCTGTTTTGGGGCGCTACTGCGTTTCTGCGGGGGCGCTGCCGTGTTTCTGCGTGGGGCGCTGCTGCGGGGCGCTGCCGCGTTTCTGCGTGGGGTGCTACCGCATTTCTGCGGAGGGCGCTACCGCGTTTCTGCGGGGGCGCTACCGCCTTTCTGCGAGCTTTTCCTGCAAAATTCTTAACTCAAAGAGACGTTAAACGCAAGACCCGTGTGTGGGTCCCACCGGGCGTGCCAGAAATGTGATACCTTGATATTTATACTACTCTAAATGTGCAAAATAACTAGGAAGTGGAAATGACAAAATACCAAGGACACCTCAAGAATAGCCAAAAGAGTGATACAACGAAAATGAATGTAAATAAAATGAAACACAAACAATTTTACCTCCCTTGTTGTTGGTATCTCTTTGATTGGCCCTTGCTTGGAGTTGATTGTGTGCTCCTTAGATGATTGTTTGAGTGACTAAAATGCAAGATTCAATGTGCAAGATGATTAAAGAGATGGCTAAATGATGGTAAAAGATTGAGGATTCAAATGGGCAGCATGTAGTTATGAGAATGCAAAAGTCTTTGAGAAGGCAAATTGGCAGCATAAGGTTGCTCAAATGAAGAAGTGTTGAAAATGCCCATGAGGAGGGGGTATTTATAAGAGAATTTGAATTCTCTAGAGAATTCAACGGTCAAGATTACTCCAACAAGGCTAAGATGAAGGGCTATGGTGGGTTGAGAATCCACAAGCCCTCACATCTTGACATGTGGAGGGTGAAGTGGACAAGGGTATATGAGGTGGAGATGAGTTGTCAACAAGGTACATGAGGTGGAAAAATGACATGCACCTTGGGAAGTGAGGAGATTTCCACAAAAAGGGATTTCTTGTCCCCAAGTGGGAGTGAAAGGGACTTTTGAGGAATTTTGGAATTCCTCAAAAATCTACATGGGAAAAGGAAAGGTGGTTGGGGAAATAAGTGTGAATTAAAAATTCACATTCTTAGGATGATCTAAAGGGTAAAAGGTGGGCTCCAAAAAGGTGGGACTTGGTCACATGTGGAGATTGTGACAAGTCCAAGGTTCTAGAAGCCTTGGAAGGATGGAATGTGAATTAAAAATTCACATATAAGAGAGGGGAATCTAGGAAGAATAAAAAGGAATTAAAAATTCCTTGGGGAATGATTAGGTTTTAATTAATCAGTAATTAGAAGATAAATGAGGATTAGAAGCCAACTTGCAAAAGTTGGAGGATGTGACACATCCTAATCAAGGATTAGGCATGTGCACATCCCTAATAAAGAAATTAGGAAATGGATTAGATTAGATGAAAATGATAGAGGAATTAAATAAATGTAATATTTATTTAATTTATTTGATGAAAGAGGATTATGAGGGTGCAAGGTATTTAATTATTAATTAAATACCTTAGGGATTTGGCAGAATTAAAGATATTAATTAAATAATAGTAATATTACTTAATTAACTTGGATAAGAGGATGTTTAGACGAAAAGTGATAAATTTGGATAAATTAATTGTCCAAATTTGGATGTCTACAATTTCTATATGGAATAATTTACCTCTGAATTATATGAGGTACAACTCCCTCGATTGATAAGAGAATAGAAATAATTTACCTTTGAATTTTATGAGGTGCACAACTCCCTTGTTTGGGTTCTTCTCTGAGTTTTAAAAAACTTTAACATGGGTATGCTTTTAACTAGAAAGCAAGAAAGGTCAAAATAATAGAGCAACACAAATCAATAAAATGCTACTAGTGAATCTTTTATTGAACAAAATGTAATTTGTAAGAAAACAATCAAAACATAGACTAATTTTGCATTCCACAAAGCATAAAATAGTAAACTTATCAACCAAAAATAATTCTAAACTCGAGAAGATTAGATACTAGAAATGGTTCTCAAATTAACACAAAAATGCAACAACCAATGAAACCAATCACAATGCATAAACTATAACATGGATTTCATTTCATTCATTTATCAAAAACTATAAGCTCACAAACATACAACCTCCTCTTCCTATTTGAATTACTTTCTATCCATTTCCCCTTTTCAAAAATTTCTCATAAGAAGTTCTTTCGGTAACATCATAGTTTATATACATTTACAAGAGTAATTGCTTCTTGAAAGTAACTTAAAAGAAGAAGTTAAAAGCCCCTTAAACTTCTCAAGACCTTAAGTTATTTAGACAAAAAAACCAATAAAAACATGAGGCAATATTGGGCTCGGGTGGTGCACTATCAATCTCTTTCTTCAATACCTTAATATCCTCACATATTTTCTTCATGTTTGTGACAACCTTTGTTCCCTTACCAACATATCCTCAAGGTCCAATATTTTGTGACCTTCCCATAAGACTTTAAACATGAATCTTATCAATCATTTCTTTTCCACTTTAACAGAGAAATGATCAAAATGTACTTCAATTTGGCCAATGGGTTGAGTAGAAAGGTTAACAAGATATCTTAAATAATTGGTTAAAGCATTAATCTATTGTTTTAACTGGTCTTTTCTCTAGTTGTCTTTTTCTATCATTTCTACAAGCCTAGTAGTTGACACCTAAAAATTGTGGAAATCTCAATCTCTTGTAGAGGGTCCTAGATTAATCCTAGTGATACTAAAATCACTTGCAATCATTTGACTAGCCTCTTTTTGAGTGGAGAGATGAGCAACCTCAACATACATATTTCCCTAGGAGGGATTATTCAACAATTAGGATGTGTTTTTAGGTTTTTAACATGTGGCATTCATTGGATTAATTGAGACACAAAATCATTATTGGGTAGACTCAAGTCAACCACCTTTTTATTCTTGGTTAAATATTGTTCTAACTATGAGATAGATGAAGGTGTGGGGACATTACTAGTTCTTGGAAAATAAAATTGAAGTGACCTTTTGAGAGGAGATGTATCAGAACCTCACAAGCATTTTCCAAATTCCTACTTCCTAAGGGATCCTCAACATCATCTCCACTACCTCTAGAGGTAGTCTACTATGTTGTGGATGCCATTTTTTGAAGTGATGAAGACCTCCTCTAACTAATCTATGATTTCTTTGTAGCTTGCTTAGCTTTCCAAGGGGCAGGATTTTTCATTACCCATTCCTTTATTCACCTAAGTACTATTTCCATCTTAGCCTCAATGGTTTATATTTCCTTAAAAATCCAATATATTGGTAGGATGGGTTGGATTTGTATGCGTTCTATGAAGATATGATCAACTATATTAGAGTCATCATCTTCAATACCCTGGATATCACAATTTAATCTGAAAGTTACCCTGTATATCACAATTTAATCTGAAAGTTACAATCTACCTTAGTGACAACCTCATCCATCCTCTTCTCCTTACTTCATATTCGTTTGCACAATCTACCCGATATTCTTCCAAATTCAGAATGTGAGCTTCAAATGAGAACTTATAATTATTTTTGAATGAATTTTTGACAACTTTTCTCAAGGTTGTGGAAACCTTATTGAATTTTGATAGAGGTTTTAAAACCTCTAGAAAGTTCCAAAATTAAACTTCAATTCATTCGATCTTTCCAAACTTTTATGAGAGCTCATGGTGGAACCAAAGTATTAAAATTTTTTGACTCTGGACTTGGTTGTGGAAACCATGTCGGGTCTTGATGATGGTTGTGAAACCATAGAAGCCAAAATAAAATAACTCACCATCCCAAGGATGCGGCAACCCTTTGGAGTTTAATGAGGTTTCTAAAACCTTTCAACTTCTAACAAAGGTTTCAAAACCTTCAATAAGTTGCTAAATGCTTCTTTATTGTCTTCAATTTCTCCACTTTTGATTGAATGGGTCAACTTTCCCTACTTGTGTTGGCTTTAGACTAGGTTAGGAAAACATTATCGAAACCAAATGAAGTTCTAAAAACCTCATTGAAAGCTAATGACATTATTATAACTTAAGTGATGACCAACACATCATAAATAATATGAACCTTTAACAAGTTGTCGGGATAATACATGGTTAGCGAAATATTGTCAAAAATTGACAAGGTTCTGAGAACCTTATCGAAACCAAATGGCTAATGATGAACTTCTCCAAATTTTAGCAAGGATCAAAAGGATTTGATGAAACATGAGGTAACAATTGGATCTAACTGGGGACAAATACTATAAAGGATGCTAAAGAACCCAAAACACAAGATTTATGACTGTCCATGGGTAATAGAGTCACTAGTTGTGAAGTATAAGAAAACACATGATGAACAAAAAATTAAAAGAATGAAGCAAACTAAAAGATAACAAACCCAAAACACCTCGCCTACTATTTACAGAGGGTGGAACATACACACTCCTATTCCCTGAATAGCACCTCCTACTTAGTTCTCTTCCACTCTATTATGTAGTCCTAACCTACTATTTACAGAGGAATCAACATACACACTCCTATTCCTTGAATAACACCTACTCAGCTCTCTTCCACTCTATTGTGCAATCCTCTCTACTTTCATTGGCGTGGATTGTTTAATTTTTTTCCTTTTATCTCCTGCTCATGAGGCACAACCTCACTTCTCCGCCACACCTCCAATTTGTGCAACCCCCAAAAACTGTTAATTTAGATTTTAATGATACCCCCTTATGCGCCATCTCATTTCTCCTTTTGTGGTGTGACTTCTTCCTCCTGCCAGGCATGTTCCTTCCCCTTTCTACCTTCAACATAGCCCTCCTTGCTACCTGAATCGGCCTTTTTACCCCATCCTTATTGCAATTTTAATTTCTTTTGCTAATGAAATCATGCATTGTTCAAAAATATTTCATGATATGTCTATGTATTATTTTGAGGTCAATGCTTCTACCAACATCAGTCGACTAATTAAAGGAAACTTTTAAAATCTTTAATGTTCTTCAAACACTATATCTGGAGACTTTGAAGATATATGATTACATCTGTTGTATTGTGAAAAATCGCCTACTTTGCAATTTCCTAATATTGTTTATGGTATTACATGTCACCATCTGACAAAATTCAAGATTACTATTAAGTTGTTATAATATCAACACTATTGCTAAAACGTAGCAAACACAACAACTAAAAACAAGACTATTCTTAAACATTTAGGCAGGAATTTCGCTGCTCTGCAGCTCTTGTTATTTATTTAACAAAACTATTATATAAATTTTATGTTTAAATAATCATTATTGAATTCTTTCTTATAATTATATTATATAATCATTTCATATTATTTAATACAGATTTAAAAGAAAATTATTTAAATTTATATTATCTAATCAATAAATATCATTTAATATAATATAATAAATTTGTATTTATATAATTATCATTTTTTTCTTTTAATTATATTATACTATCATCTGATTTTTTTATTTATTTAATTTGATATTTATAATATTTATAATTTTAAGATATAATTATTTTTATATAAGATTATTGATTTTTATATAATATAATTAAAATAAGATTAATAATTATTAATATTAATATAAGTGCATATAATTATCTTTTATTCCATTAAACTAGAATATAGGTATGCATTATAATTATAATGATTAATATATTATTTACATAATTTTAATAAAAAATGACATTCATTGATATTTTTAAACGATTTGTTAGTACTATAATTAACAAAATTCATATTTAATTTTATTCACATTAACAAAGCTTACATTTATTTTTGTTAAATTTAAAATACTATAACTAAATTACTATAAAGACAAATACTGACCACTACGTGTTACAATATAAAATAAATAAGATATTTAATTATAAAATATCGGTCAAACTTAAACCAAAGGTAAAAGACAAGATAAGAATCTAAGGCTCACTTGAATGCAGACACCCTCTTTCCGTCTTTCTTCCACCAAAATGAGAAAGAGAGTACAAAATTTTGGGCTCCCTCGATCGAAAACGACTACCATTGATTAGTTCGCCGAGAAAGAAGAAAAGACTCGTCGATTTTGGTGTTGCGAAAAGGACAGAAAACGAAAGAAAGGAGGGAGAATGTGAATGACCCGCAACAACTTAAGTGAAGTCTTCGTATTGATCACTTTATGTCCACTAGAAGTGCTCCACGAATATTACAACTTTGAAGTGCCGTGGAAAATAGGCCAAACGAGTCTATCTACATTGCCGTGACTCCTCATCTTGAAAATGATTCCAACTTCTATATTGTTATTAGGGAATTCCATGGCTGTGACTACATGGAAGTAAACGCAAAAATACAATACTTTCAAAACTTTTGTTCTATTCTACGCCATCTATTTTTAATTAAAGGGTATTTTAAAATTTACATTAAAAAATAAAAGATAAATATTAGATAATTGTTGAATTTGTTTTTAGCTTCGGTTGTATCGGATATATTTATATCAACATTTTAGATCATATTTTGTGATCTATCATCAGGATGTAAAAAGGGTTGCGAGAAAAGAATTGATCACAGAGTGTGATCTAAAATGTTGATGCACAAATATTTTATGCAATCGAATCCAAAAACAGATTCAACAATAAACAATATGGATTGTGGAAACTTAATATCAATAAGGATTAGAGTTTATTTTATATGATATTTGGTATATTATAACTTTGTTATCTATTTTAGTTTTGGAGAATGAATGTTATATTTTACGCCGAAGGCGTATCCTATTTGAAGAAGACAAAGCTAAAAATTAGCATCAATGGCTCATATCCTCTGCTTTATCAAGCCAACGATTGAAAGTCTTTTGACCATTGATTCACACAGCTGCGAATATCTACTACGGATATCGCATTGAATAATCTACAGGACCATTTTCACTTTATCACTGCCACAGCCAAGTGTCATTTTCGTCTTGGTTGTCAACGTACTAGATAGACTTGCCGCAGCAGGAAAACATGCTGGCCATTTAAAATGGTCCAAAGCGTCAGTGAACAGACGGGGTTCCCGCCGCCAATATTGAATGTTTGCTTGAGTTTTTACCATGAATGTTGTTCAAATACATCTTCATCTTGCTCCGTCCCTCAAAATAATTCGTGGAATTGTATCTTGAATTTGAAATGGATGGTGTCAAGGCCATGCACTGCTACTTCCTTTTCCTGCGCAGGGCCACATAACTCCCCTCATGCAGCTAGCCAAGATTCTCATTGCCAACCATATTGTGGTAACGTTTGTTAACTCAGAGTTCATAGAGCAGCGGTTGAATAATACGTCTACTAAGTACCTGAGGTTCCAGACTTTCCCAGATGGTCTTTCGCCAGACCATGGCCGCACTTTGAAGCTGCCGGAGCTTTGCGAATCCCTGCTTTTCTTATAGTGATTTACGTAAAAAGACTTGTTTTTGTTGATTTCCCTCTACATTAATCAGTGGCGGTGAACGAGTTACAGACGACACAGGAAGCTGCAAGAATGATGTCATCACTTGTATTCCTGAAATGGAAGCTCTCCGTGTGAAAGATCTCCCCAGCATTCTGACAGTAACCGACGCTGCCGATTATATGTTTCAGCACCGGATGAGGGAGGCACAAAATACAAAATACTCATCAGGTTTAACACCTTTCAAGAGTTAGAAGGACCAGTGTTGAAAGATCCGAACTCTAAATTCGGTGATAACGTGCTCTCCATCGGTCCACTTTTACTCAGCTCTGCGTGCTATGGCGATAAGAATTGTCGTGCCTTGAATGGCTGGACAAGTAAAAAGAATCATCAGTTATATATGTGTGCTTCGGAAGTATCACTGTGTTGTCAGATGAAGAACTTGTGGAGTTTGCGTGGGGTTTGGAGGGAAGCAATCAGCCATTCTTGTGGGCCATCCGCCCTGATCTTGTCCAAGGCAGCTCTGCCGTTCTGCCTGGTGAGTTTATGGAGAGAACGAAGGAGCGAGGGTTTTTCGTTAGGTGGGCACCGCAAAGTAAGGTTTTGTCTCATACCTCTGTGGGAGGATTGCTTACGCACAATGGGTGGAACTCCACTATTGAAAGTATAAGCTCAGGCGTGCCCATGATATGCTGGCCATTCTTCTCAAGCAGCCGACAAACAAAAGATTTGTAAATGATGTTTGGAAAGTCGGTTATGAAATAGGGGAGAGGACCCAGTAGTTGAGCGTGTTTCAATAGTTGAGATAGTAGTTGTTTATATAATGCCTAATAGTTGTGATAGTAGTTGTTTATATAATGCCTAATAGTTGTGACATGACTACCGTAACTTAAACAAAATGTATTCCTTTGATCTAAAAAGCAACCAATCATGTGATGCCACATCAGCGCTTAACTACCCATGATGTGAATGCACAAGTATTGGTAATAGGTTTGTTTTGGGCCTTTTTGGACACCTTGACAAAAAGCATGCTGATGTGGCATCATATTTGATGATGTGGCCTTGAAACAAAAGTTATAAGCAGGGAACTTGCCAAGTAGGATTTTGAGAAGCGCGAAGTTAGGGTGCACAACTACTGGGTCCTCTCCTATAAGGGAGAACATTTTAAGGGAAGAAGTGGAAGCGTTGGTGAGGAAGTTGATGAATTTAGAGGACGAGCAAGGTAGACAAATGAGAGTTAGATTGAAAAAGTTCAAAGAGAGGGCTATTGGTTTAGTTAAAGTCGACAGAACCTCTTACAACAATAGGAAGATGCAGATGAAGATAGGCAAGAAACTCTCCATGTTGCTTTTGATTTTATTGTCTTGTATTCACACTTTATTAGTCCTTTCTATGACTTGTTTAAAGTCTTAGATGATAGAGAAGGAATTAAAATATTCAAGAACATCCATTTTTATTTTTCTTATAAATCCTAGGGTACCATTTGTTTTAGCTTAAGTGATGTAATGCCACAAACCATTAAAACAAAGATTCCATGAAAACAATACTACAAACCGTTAAAATATTAAATTTCTAATTGTTTTATAAAGACTAAATAGACTTCACAAAAGATCATGTTTGAATGAGGATTTCTTTCAAATTTATATTCATATAATCCATTTAGATTATAATTATTAAGTATAATTTAAAGATCATTTTTTATTGTTTTGATTAATTTATACATTGAGTGAAAAGAGAAACTATCAAATTAAAGAGAAAATGAAGGTGGGATAAGGACATGAGTTTCAATAAAACTTAAAAGAAAAATGACACAAACTAACTCTAAACAAGACTATGGGAACAATATAGGAAATGGGATATGAATGGTTACAGGTGACATAGGCTACACAAAAGAAATGAAAACAACACAAGATACACAAAAATGGATTAGGGATTAAAATAGACACAATAGACCTATAATTAAGTTGTTTTATAGCAGATCACAAGTATTGACTACATAAATTTTGTTATATATTTGGGCTTTATCTCCTTATCTATTTCAAGCATTGATACACCATTTTTTTTGCAACATTATGTTCTTTTGTCTACAGTGATGTCGGGATTTAAGATTGTCATCTGAGCTGGTTGGGGATGATATCTGGTAGATCTAATTATTTTTCCCAATTTGGGGTTTTTTTGGGGGAACTCGATCATGCCCATTATATCTACTTTAGAAGGATTATAGGTACCAAGGGGAACTCCAATCTCTTATTTACAAGAAAAAATGGGAATTTGTGGCATAGGAAAGATGCTAGAGCGATGGTCTATTTCACCTATGGCAAGCTTAAAGAAGAGTATAAGTTGCTCACTTTAAAACCCAATGCCATTGAAAATGAAGTAAAAAAGGCATATCGTCATCTTGCCTTGTATCTTGGAAGAAAATAGTGGGAATGGGCTTTGTTTGTGAAATATTTTTACAATTATTTGCCTTTGATTAGGGTTTAGGTTTCCCTTTAATTGAATTCCATGTTCTTCTAAGTTTTGTTTATGCTTCTATGCATTTTGAAATTCTAGTCTTATATAATTCATTTAAAAAAATTATTGGATCTTTCAACATTTGAAATTCCAATTCTTTAGAA
This sequence comes from Sequoia sempervirens, assembly GCA_007258455.2. Classification (NCBI taxonomy): domain Eukaryota; kingdom Viridiplantae; phylum Streptophyta; class Pinopsida; order Cupressales; family Cupressaceae; genus Sequoia; species Sequoia sempervirens. The sequence goes on along the minus strand of VDFB02006849.1, from coordinate 27,476 downwards.
CTTGCCTTTACATTGATACGTTTCTAGCCGTCATAAATAGTTCTTCCCGGTTCTATCTATCTCTCTCGGACGCGACGATATGACGATCATGATCGCCTGGATCTTCTCGACTTCTTGGATTTCGGATTTTTCGATCGACTTCGACATGTCTCTGGCCTGATTTTCTGTCTCCATCGATCTTTCGTTTTTGATCGCTGATCGGACTGACCTTCAACCGATCTGTCGACGATTGGATGACCCCTTGTTAGTGGATGTATAGTTGATTTGAAGCTATCACCTCTCTATTGAAACCTTTGTTGCATAAACATCATATTTTTTAAATGGCTTGCCAATTGACCTCATGTAATGCACAAATGTATGCAAAAAAATAGACCCAAAAAATCCTTAATTGACCTTTCACACTTCTTCGGCGTACCCATTGCACACCAAGGTGCAATTGCTAGTCTATCTTTATGCGGTGGTTTTTATTTACTTCAATAATGTTGCAGTGAGAAAAGGACGTGTGAGCAAGCAGAATATCCGTCGCATAAGGATGAAAGTCTTGTATTATTCTATATAACTGGAGAGGCGCGGTGGCGCGGTATTTTAGTGGAGGGGCTATTGCTCTCTTTCGGGTTGTTGAGTGCCCAAGGGGAGAAAGGTGGTGGAAGAGGTTTCCGTGCGGGATTAGATCTGCCTTGTCTTGAGGATTGTTCTTTGCTTCTTTTTAACTTTTCCATGGATTGAATGTTGCCCACTCTGCGTTGCGTTGCAAAGTGTCCCTCCGCTCTTTTGCTTTTAAGCAATTTAATCAAATTCGTGGCCGTTCTTTGATACGATCTCTGTGAGTCGTAGTGCTTCTGATTTTGGAGGAAGGAGAGATACGGTTGACCATGGCGAAGAGCTCGTTCAAGCAGGAGCATCCTCCAGGTGTGTATTATATCTTTTCCCCCTTCTCTGACTATGGTGAAGTTTGGCTTGAATGAGATGAGGGCTTATTTCTTTTTACATGCCCTCGGGTTTTTCAATCCCGATCTTCTTAGGAACGGAACCCCTGATCTCAAACGGCACTGTGTTCTACTTTATATCAGAGTTTGTTACAGAGCTTGCAGGGGCTCTGCGCACTTTTCCATCCTCCTCCATTTCGATTGCATGGAACTAGGGAAAAATCTTTCCTTGTCAACTGATATGCTTAAAATATTTTAGATTTTTCACAGGTATACACGATATCGTGTATCTGGGTACCTCTGTACCTCTGTGGGTTGCTTTTATTTCCAACACTTTCGAGTCTTCTTCCAGACACCTCTTCAGCAAAGTCACAAGATGAATAATGTCAGTTTACCTCAATATGATGCTAAATCTTTGCTGATCTTTTATGCAAATTTACCCTAACATTTGCAAAAGCAGGGTTCGAGTATGCTCTTCTAAGCTTGCTGATTGAAAAAAGTAAAGAATTTATTGGTATGCGATGTGTTGGAATGCAAAAAGCAGGTCTTTGACACCATGAAATTTGATTGAGTCTGATATTATTAATAACTAATCATTGTTTTTATTTTCTAAACTGCTGGGAGCGCAGCACTTCATAGCCAATTTCGATTTACCAATTCCATGTTTTTCCAATGGAAAGATCAATAAATATTTACCCCTTAAATATTTTTGAATTTGTAGGATTGAATATCCAGCATCTGACCATAACAATTGTAATGCCATCCTTAGACTTTGGTTCTATGGAGCGCGTGCTACCATAATTTTTGTTATGGGTCCTTCTGAGAAAGCTTTGTAACCATATGCAGTACCAAAGTACTATGAAACGTGAAATATTTCCCTCCAGTTTTATAGGATTTTGTATTTGAACTTTGACGTTACATATTTCTTCAGAAGTACTGATACAAATGCCATGCCACTTGGGAAAATGATTGTCCTCTCCAGAGCAAAAAAATTATGTATAGGTGCTGGAAACCTCTTTCTAGAGTTCATTCAAATTTAAAAAAAAAAAAAAGGCTGCTCTGGGTTTTATGTAAAATTTTAATTTTTCCTGTATTCTGGATTTGGATGTCTCATATGGAGACTGCGTTCTTGATACCTCGTTTGGTTAAAAATTATTAATCTTAAAATTAAGATAATGAAAATTGAATTTGTTGGAGAGTTATGTTGTACAAGCTATTATGTAATTCTAGGCATTGTCACTGCTGATTGCAAGACTGATATTTATGGTTTTGAGAACTTGAAATATGTTTAGGCCTTATACAGTACCTATAAGTTTAGAACAGTAGTTTTTCATTTTCATTTTCTTATAGTTGAGGATTTCAAAATCTAGTTAGACTCCCATTAATTGACTTGTAAGTGCTCCAAAATATGTAACGTCAACAAATTGAATGGAATACTTCTAGTTGTGCTTATATTGGTTGATGTTTTCCATCCCCATTCTTGGAATCATCGTGGTTGGTGGATTTTTTCCCTCCTGTTGACTGCTGTATTTCATTGAATAAGCTATTTACACTACTTGTTTTTCTCTATTTAGGTGTGTTTTCATTGTATTGTTTGAATATTTTTAATGTGTTTAACTTTAAATCTAGAAAAGAAGCCATCTATTTATAATTTCCGGATGTGAAATAATTATCATTTTTCTAGCCTATAGTTGAAATTTTTGCATAAATAGAATTTCTCCCTGTCTGGTCACTATTTGGATCAACTTCAGGTTGTATAATCAACATTTCATAATTTTCAGTGCTTCTAGAGCATATTTCCTTTAAGGATTTATAGTAAATGCCTCTGCTACTTAGATTTCTTTTGCTGTACCTGGGAACACATTCTGTATTGTCTGTAAGAGATTTGTTCTGTAGGTCTACACTTGCTGAGGGAGACTGTTTTCCACCAGCACAATACATCCCTTGACTTTCATGCTTACTAACTAGAGGTTCTTACATTTCTTGGGGATGTTGTTTTACTAACTATTTGTTTTGTTCCTTGCACGTGTTATGTGATGGCATGTGTATTAAAATTACTCTTGACAGAAACAAAGAACATAAAATTTGACAGTGTTAGACAATTGAATGGAGATCAAGCCCTCAAGAAGAAATAACATGATGTGAATTGATTTTTATTTAATTAATGATTTGTGATTTTTTCTTTTCTGGACATAAATTACAAAATCGGTTTGACATTTTTTTGGGTAAGCTTGACTTTATATAAATAACAAAGAATTGATACTATTTAGGGTATGTCTTTTACCATTTAAATCAATAATAGATTGCATAAGTATAGGTTCACATTGAAATATTTGAAATAGATAGAATCTGCAGAATCTGAGTTCACTTTGATTTTTTGACTAGTAAAATATGATTCAGAAATATGTTTTTAAGATTTTGAAGTGAGTTGCCACCTCCTAGATTAAATATGTGAAGAGCTTGGAAATTCAAATTCTTAAATAGCTTTTAAAAGCCATTTTGGAATGTAACCCCATGCTTGAGGGTGCAGCTTTTCTTGCCAGCTTTCTTTGACATATGGCAACTTATATCTATGTTTACATTTTGAGATCATGTGGATGCTAGTGACAATTTTGGATTTTGGATGTTATATTTCTACTCGTTGTTTGTAAATGGGACTAGGCAAATAACATATTGTGGATATGTTCAGAGAGAAGACAAGCAGAATCTGCCCGAATTCGAGAGAAGTACCCAGATAGGATTCCGGTAAGTTTGTTATGGAATCTTAGAGATATTTTATGTAGTTGAGGCCTTTCTATGTATATATTTTTTAAGTCTAATCAGTAATCTTTTCTTGTTGACTTCTTTCTGTCCCATTTTATTTCATCAGGTTATTGTGGAAAAGGCCGAGAGAAGTGACATCCCAGATATTGATAAAAAGAAGTGAGTTGCACTGCCCTGTTGACAATTATATTCTGTGGATTTGCAAATGTTTATAGTGAGCATGATGTCAGGAGATGTGAAGTTCATCAACTCGTATGTCAAGAAGATAACTTAGAAAAGTCAAAGAGGGAAACTAAAGTTCATAGCAGTGACCAAGAGTATATTTAGTTTTTTTACAATGCAAGACTTTCCTTACAGCTGGTGGAATGTTATCTTTACAAAACAGTTGTTTCAATTCAACTTAAATTAGACTCAGTTTGCCTATGATAAATGCCCATGTAATCCACCATATTCAGTTAGATTAGACATGGATGAAAGGCAGCCATATAAATCTCAGAAGGTACCCTTACCAGGATACTGTTGTACAGGCTATACATGAGAATGACAAGTGAAGATTGAAGCAAGGTTACTTAACCAAAATGAACCAGCAATCCATCAAGATACAACCTTTATTGGACATTGTAGCTATCATATTAACAATCTTGTTGAACTATCTTTGCATGTAAATTTTCACGTATCTTACATTTTTGAATTCTATGTTCTTTGTGCATATTTATTATTTTTCTACAGAAATTTAAACCTATCAGAGCAGGGTAATTAGTGTTTATCTTGGAACATTCTACATTTTCAGTTAAATTTGTGCATAAAATGTTAAATGAAGATTAAAAAATGTCAATGATCATCTATATTGGTGCATCCTAAGTTAATAGGATAGGTATGGGGGTTTGCCATTTTTTTTGACACAGTGTTACAAGACTTGCCTAGACTTGGTGAGTTTTGAGGCTAGCAGGTCAAATGAGGCCCGGGGACTCGTGTCTTGGGTACAATGAGTCTCTATGATAGACTTGGCTAGGTCTATGAAAATGAGGAAAATAAGCATAAAAAATGAAAATGCTTAAATGGAAAAGCATGAAAGTCAAGCTTCTTTTGAAGGGTTTTAAAAAACAAAGAAATCAAAATCTTTTTTGGTCCATATTGGATGGAAGAGCAACATTTTTTAACTATTTTGACTTTTCCTAAGTAAATTCTTAGTAATCAAATTATATTTTTACTTCTAGTTTGCTGAGTCAAACCCTATCCTAAGCAATGCTCCTAAGGTTGTAGTAGCATTTGCAAACTTGTCTGAGATATAAGTGCATGACTCCACATAGAGCTAGTAATGTTGGGTTGAGGGATACAAGCTTCTTTCTATCATAGTTCATGACTCCATATTGTGATTTATGTTTTTGATGCCATGGATATCATAATCCATGAGTTTAGTACACTTTAGGCTTAAACACTTTGACAATATTTATATATCTAAAATGTTGTTTCCTTCAGCTAAAATCTATTTTTATACTCATGTGATCAATGTATACTTGTGTATGTGATCAAAGTAGCTTCTATTTGATATTTTATTGTGTCTTTAAAGTTTATTTATTAAAGGGTGCATGATACAAGTTTTAATCTCTATATTTTATGGTTCTTTTAATTTCCTGAGTCTACACCAAGTCTGGGCGCCAAGTCCAAGTCCAGGTAAAAAATCAGCTTGTTGAGTCTGTGCTGAGTTCCAGTCTTGTAAATATATTTGGACATTGGGTATGGTACAACATGGGTACGTTGGTAAAAAACAATAGACAAAATAAACAATAATATCAAATTTTAGATGCATTTGAAGAACTCTACTGATAATTATAGTCACCAATTAATTTAGTTCAGATCTGGCAACGTCCTGATTTTTGGGACTAGCCAGATTTCTCTGATTTTCAGGACTTTTCAATTCCTATTGGATTTTTAAATTCCGTATTTCTTAAATTTTTGAACTTGGTAACTATGCCAATAATTGATCCTTAAGAGAGTATTAAATGACCCATGACATGATATGTCACGTAAGTTTATATTTATCTATTCAAAAAGGAAAATAGTCAGTGGTTATAGTCTAATTCAAGAGTCCTGTATAAATCATCATATTGCTCTTCACTGAGAGCATCCAAATCAGCAATTAGGTCATTAAAGCCAGATGCTATGGATAGCACAGTTTAGTCGTGTTTTTTATGCTTTTTTATTTACTATATTTTCAATTCTTTTAATCTTTGATTTTCTGTTTTTATTATGGTTGTAAGGTGTACTTGGGCTAGTACTGTTTTTTAATATTGTTTTTACTATGACAGTTTCCTTCCTAGAATTGTTGACACCATAAATATCTGTATTTGAAAATTTTAGTATTTTGCCAAGAGTAGGCATGTGCATGCATAGGGATAAAACTTCTAGAGGATATATTTTGAGGCTGACCACATGCAAACGCATGATGTATTTTAGGATCATGAGGTAGGACTGAGTTATTTTAGTTAGTGCATGAAGTAATTATAGACTATAGTAAACACTATTTGCATGACGATTTAAAATAGCTGAGTTGGAATTGGGGACAAGTGTCGACTATAAATCCCACCATTGGATTAAAATATAATCATAATTGATGAATGAAAGTCGCAAAGCTTTGTTAGATTTGTCATTCAATCTCTTATGCACATAATTGCTTGTGAATTTCATTGCATATGTTTGTCTAACAATGTCTAGGTTAGGGGTTAGGTAGAGAGTGAAGGACTTGAATGTGCTTTGGATTAGCGATATAACAAGTGTTTAGCCCAAGTCCGTTGCACGTGATAGGAAGATGGCCAACATTTTGGTTATAATACTAGGACCCTCAAGATTTGCACATTGTGGCTTAGGGATGCCTTGGTAGGTAGATATCCACAAGTGGTTTGTCAACAAGGTGGAGGAGTTTATATGCATAGAAGCACTGACAAATGTGTGTCTTAAGCACTGGTGTGAGATAGAGTTGTATGATCTTGTGTACAGTAAGGTTTGGGTCAAGTTGCTAGAACATATCTTTGATTGGCTTTCAACATGGATTAAACAACAAAAGATTGAGTACTAGAGGAAGATAGAGCGGACAACAAATAACATTGCATGACTACAATGCTTGAACATAGTGTGGATTTGCTCATTTGATACCTTTATCAAGGATGCTAGTGATAGTTACATACTTCAGTTCATAGTGTCTACATATAGCTCAATTTAAGAGGCGCTTCATAAGTTTTAACTCTTGTTCAATGCAAGTTGTTGAAGTAGTTAGCTATTTTGGTCAAAGTGCTCTTAATGGAAAAGTGTGTTGATACCCCATACATAAAGTAGTGTCTTATTGCACATCTAGGTGCATGCTCGAGTGACCAATTCATGACCGAGTGTTGTTGAAGTGCAAGTATGGAGGCCAATAGTTCTAGAGCAGAGCATAGGGAAAGGTGGGACCAAAGGCAAGAGGTTGTGATTGTTGCATTTTAAGTGAAGTTATTCAAAAAAGTACCACATGCATGGGAGGAAGCATTGATGTTGGACACCACTTAGAGGTGCTAGATGGTGGTGATAGGATTGAGCATGGATGGGGGCAAATAGGATCATTGCAAAATGGAGAATTGATTTTTGAGCCTACCATGGAAGTTGCTAAAGTAGAATATGTATGCTCAGATGGGGATGAGACAACTTATGTCCTAACACTGCCACCTCACATGGATCCTTTTTACTATAAGACTTCAATAAATGGTAGTGAAGAGATGTAGGGGTTTGCAAAGTGCACTATGAGATAGCAAACTAGGGAGGAAGATGTTAGTGTAAGGATGATTTTGATAGACAAATAATATTTTTGATAGAATATGTAACGCCCCCTTCTTTAGCGTAGGTGTTTTGAGTTTGGAGAAGATCCTTAACCTATTTTTTATTCTTGTAGGCTAATTGGAATTTAATGGGGGAATAATTTAGTTAATTAAATTAAGTTGTCTAGGTTATTTATTTTACTAGTGACTTTAATTTAATTAATTAGTGGAGTGAAGTTGGCCATTTAAATAAAAAGTGACTTTTTTGGGGCCAAAAGTGAATTAAAAATTAAGAGGGGTCACTTCACTTTATGAGAACTAAAGTAAAAAGTTTCTCGAAAGTTCAAATGAATATAAAAAGGGATTACAAAAGGAAATTTGATATTTTTGGTCATTTTCATTTCTCATTGTGAAGATTGGACATTTTTATTCATCTCAAATCCTTTGACGAAAATCCTAAGGGTTATTGGCTTTAGAGAAGAGATTTCTTCCTAGTCAATACAGTTGTGGATTCTACAAAATTCACTTTGGAATTTAATGCTTGAAGTATGAAGAGGTTATACTACATTGCTATATCTTTCTGGATTAGTGGAGTCCTGTAGCTACCAAATTTTTAAAAGTTTTGCAAGAAAATATAAATTTGTAGGGAATGTTAGTTTACTGTCCACTACTTATATGAGGGTGCTTTGATTGGAGAATGGTTGTATTGAACATTTTATAGAATTTAGATTGCATGCTACAACCGCCATATTCTGTGTGAGAGGTGTTGAATCTAAGGATGTGTGGGAGAATATGATGGGTGTGGGAGTTTAAGAGTGGATTCGCCTAAGTTGTTGGACAATACAAGTCCCTATTCTAGTCACAAACTTTGTAAAAGGAGGGCCACACTATACTCACGACAATATAAGGAGGTGGCGTGATTAGTTAAATTGCAAGCAGTTGTCCCTTATTGTGAAAAGTATTGCAGAAATATTATGGAATATTGTTGCACTAAAACAATTGCCTATTGTGTGGAGAGGATGTTACCAGTTTAAGCAAGGTGTGAGATTTCAAGGTTGTAGTTAGAGAGCCATGCACTAGCTACCCCTTAAAGGAAGAAGTGCCAAGTGGGTTGTGAGATTAATAGAAGGGTTTTTCACTTTGAAGGAGGTCCACATATCACATAGTTCTTGCGAAACATTGTTGAATACATTACAAAGTAAATTGGTATGTCTTTCGACACTACAGTTGCAAGTGTTGCCAATTTCCAAGGTACTATTATGAATTTAATGACAAATTGTAACTACCCATTTCTAAACAACAATATTACCATATAGGTTACATCTTCGTGTTGCCCCTAGTAGGCTTATGTATTAGTTAAAATTGGCTCAATATCTCTAAATCAGCATTATGAATTCATTTAGTTGAAGTTAATTTAAAATTAGTTGCAATTATTGTTGACTGGCACAAGTGAATAAGTCTTTGTGGCAATTATCAACATTGGTATTTCATCAAACAATTTGTTAAAACTTCAAACAAACAAGTTAGCCAGCTCATTATAGAACAATTTATGAAATTAGGCATTTTGCCTATACAATTGGTGCTCATTGTGTTTATGTGATCGAGCAACTAGTCAGAGAAGTACACGAAGAATGAGATAGGATGCATAATCTCATCATAGTCTTTGAGTTGAGTGTCACATTAGTACTTTTATAGGAGTTGAAAATGCCACATGCCATTGGAAGGTGCGTGAAATTGCATGAAGGGTATAGAAAACCAATGATGATGATCACAAGATAAGGTTATTTGCAACTATAATGAGTGGTTGTGTGCAAGGTTCTCAATGGAACCATGGATGATATTGTTGCAAATTATTTCTGGATTTTGGTTGTGTAAGTTTTTTTGCATCAACGTTTCGGATCACACTCAGTGATCCATCATCAGGATGAAGAGTTGAAAAAGATATATCTAGAAATAATTTGCAACATTCTCTATGGATTGTGGAAATCTACTGTCACTAATGGATGATATTGTTAATTTGCAGCAAAAAATTTATATTGAGTTTGACTACCTAGAGTTGGGTCACAAAAACATTGCAACTTTGAAACATATGAAGTAGCAGCTAGGCGAGTTAGTGCACCAATATGACCAAAGGTTCAAGGAATTGGTGTTTAGGATACACAAGCCATTAATGTATAGATACAAAAGGAGTGGTTCATTGGTGATCTTATAGTGTACATCCAATGCAAGTTAGTGTAGTGTGTGTTTGCAACATAGAAGGATGCTTTGCAAGTTGTGCTCAAATGGGAAGTTCCTAGACTTATGGGTCGATCATGCAGCTGAAGAAAATATAGGTTAGATGGTTATGCGAATGGAGCAACTTGCAGGAGTAACCAAATTGAAGCATGGACTTTGGTGCACAAAGTGTCATAGTGAGGGGCATATTGCTACTAGCCTTTTGTTGGTGAAGGCTCGGGTTGTTAGCACAACTCTTCCCCCCTCCCCCCCACCTCCATGCATACCCATTGCACCATATGCAATGAGTATCATGAGATGTTGACATGTCCATTATTGTATAAATTAAAAAGCGTCTTTGTTAATTGTTGGTGTGAGGTATGTAACAATTCCATGCATGACACTAACACTTAGGAAAATGTTTACTTGAGTAGTGATTGTATTGTAGTATTGTGTGAAATCCATTAAGGATAGGCATGGGAGCATTATCAAGTCTGCACAATTGCACAAAAAGTATTGCAAGTAGGTCTTTGGTGGGCCTATTATTGTCAGAGAGTTGAGAGATTGAATATATGAGATGGAATGCTGCTTGTGCTAGTGTTAATGCAAGAGCCCTTTGAAATTGGTCCACCCCCTATATGCAACAATGATGTGCATTACATCATAATTGCTACTGATTACCTTACCAAATGGGTTGAAATTATTCCTACTAGAGGTTGTACAATAGATACAACCATACACTTCATATTTGAGAACATAATCACCAAGTTTGGTTGCCAATTGAGCTTGACCAATGATCAAGACTCTCATTTCATTGCTAAAATGGTTTAGATTTTGTTGCGTGATTTCATGGTAAAGCATCATAAAAGTACATTGATTTGTGGGGCTGTTCCACCTCTTGCATGAAACATTGATGTGCATTACTTCATCATTGTTATTGATCACCTTATGAAATGTGTTGAAACCATGACAACCAAAGATTGTACAATGGAGAGAAACACACACTTCATATTTGAGAATGTAATCACCAAGTTTGGTTGACCATTGAATTTGACCAATGATCAAGGCTCACATTTCATTACCCAAGTTGGTTTAGATATTTTTGTCCAATTTCATGGTAAAGCATCGTAAAAGTACACCATACCACCCATAGGGCAATGGTATAGTGGAGGCTTTTAATAAGATCCTTAGGAATATCTTGATAAATTTCTTTGATGTCAGTAAGAAGATTGGGATGAGCATGTTCCAACAATGCAAAAGGCATATAACACGAGGACCAAGAAGTCAACTAGTACACATTATTTTAGTTGGTCTATGGAAAAGAAGAGGTGGTATTTGTGAAGTTTATACCTATGGTGTATTATGCAAGGGAGATTGGAAGTCATTCAATTTGGAGAAAGGCTTCTAGCAAAATGGAGTTAGTGCATGGAAGAACAAAGGTAGAAGACATAACATGATTGCCATATCAAGTGCTAGGATTTTGAGTTTTGGTAAAAATAGTGTTGTTGAATGACAACGAGTTCTTAAAAGAAATGCCCTAAGAAATTAAAGGTGAGGTAGTTGGGACCTTTATAATTCAGAATGTAATAATGCAAGGAGCAAGAAAATTAGAGACATTGGATGGACTTGCATTGGAGGCAATGGTCAATGAATTTAGTTGGACAAATTCGAGCACTTGGAGAAAAGGCTTCTAGCACAATGGAGGCAATGCGTAGGAAAACAAATGTAGAAGATATGACATGGCTGCCATATCAAGTGCAAGGATTTTGAGTTTCGGCAAAATTGTGTTGTTGAATGATGAGGTCTAGAAAGAAATGCCTTGCAAAATTAAAGGTGAGGTGGCTGGGACCTTTATAATTTGGGATGTAAAAGCACATGGAGCAATAAAATTGGAGACAATGGATGGAACCACATTGGAGGGTATGGTCAATGGAAGCTGGTTAAAGTTGTGAAATTTGAGCACTTGGAGAAAAGGTTTCTACCACAATGGAGTCAGTGCATAGGAAAAGAAAGGTAGAAGATATAGCACGATTGCCTTATCAAGTACAAGTATTTTGAGTTATGACAAAATGGTGCAATTGAATGATAAGAAGTTCTAGAAAGAAATGCCCTTGGAAATTAAAGGTGAGGTGGTTGGGACCTCTATAATTCTTATAATGCCTACCTATGTCAACTCTCGCCTTGTCTTCTTTGATAAATGCTTAATCATGTGTTGATCATAATGCTTGGATAAATTATTTTATTGGAATGTGATTATTAGTCAAGATGTAATAATATGGGGAGCAGCAAAATTGGAGACATTGGATGGAACTACATTGGAGACGATGGTCAATGGAAGTTGGTTGGAGAATTTCAAGCACTTGGAGAAAAGGTTTCTAGCACAATGGAGTCAACACATAGGAAAACAAAGGTAGAAGATATGACATGGCTGCCATATCATATAATGGTAGAGATCTTTATAGAGCTGACCTGGGAAATTAAAGGTGGTGGTTGGGACATTTAAGATTCTTGTAATGCCTACCTATGCCAACTCTTGCCACGTCTTGTTCGATAAATGTTTAATCATGTGTTGATCATAATGCTTGGATAAATTATTTAATTGGAAAGTGATTATTATAATGTGATTTTTTATGTTGGGTAATTTTGTAATTGGTGTCGACAATTATTATGTATTGGGCAGATGTGTGTAATGTTTGATTGAGTGTGCAGAAAATTTATTGGTGTTATGGAAGGCATGTGGAGGAGTTTGACATGGATTCCACTTAGCCATCTCACCTTACTTGGTCCTTGAGTTGAGTAGTAATCTTGTGAGGTTGGAAACCAATGAAACTATGTCCAAATTGGTCATGATTTTGTTTCCCTTGTGTTAGACCTATAAATGTGTTTTCTTGGGTGACTTTAATTATCATCGCCTATGCATTTGCTTGGTATGTGAGAAAAAGAATTATATAGTTTTGTGGAAATATTAATTATGCTATTAGATATGTGAAAAGAGAAATTAGTTTAATTAATTGTATTTTAGAAAATATTGCATTTGTGTGAAAAGCAATTATTTGATTTATTAGTGAACTGGAAAATATAATTATATCTAAAAGTCAAAGTATCTCATTTTAGATATTAGCTCATAGTGAAAAAGTTGAATGTGAAAATGGGAAAAAGGCCCTAAGATATTTATTTTCTAGGTTTAGGCTAATATTAGAAAAAAGGTATGTTAATTCATTAGTATCTTATGTGTTGGGGAACATTGGGGAGAAAAGAAGGAAAGAGGATATTCTTGAAACCCTACATTTTTCTAGTGATTGGATAAGATTGGATTGAAGTGTTCATTGCTTGTAGGTAGAGAATTTGAACTCCCTTGTTTGAGTTTTGATTGATTGCATTAGAGGTAATCTTAATTCTTTTAATTATTAATTGGGATTTCTTTTGTTGTAAAAACTTATTTTGAGAAAATTGAATTTCTTATGCAAACCTTGGCAAATTTTACTGAAAAGTCTATGTGATTGTAAAAGTGTGGTGTTGGGTAGATTGGGAGAATAAGGGTATTGTTAAAATTTTAATTTAATGTATCCTCAATTTTTATGAAAAATACTGAATTTGAAATCTTAGAACTTTGTCAAAATCTCTTGAAAAACTTATGTGATTGGAAAAGTGTGATGTTGGGCAGATTTAGGCCATGAGGGTATATTTAGAATTTCAATTTTGTAACTTTTAATTTTCAATATTTTTTTGGGAAGGTAGCTTCAAGATACATGAATGGTAGAACTTGGATATTTTTGGAAAACAGTTATTTATTTCTTTCTGAAATTTGGAATCTGAAATGTTTTTATTATGTGGAATTATGCTTTTTCCATGGAATTAAAATGTGAATGCATCGGGAAGTGAGTTTGTGAAACGTCTAGCCTTTCCATTCTTGAGTTTCCTATATAAGATTGACCTTGGATTATTTAGAATTAGGGGATACTAGTATGATGCTTGAAGTGGCTAGTATAGTGGCAAGAGAATTGAAAGGGGTGCCTTACATGTGTGCTTTGAGGAAATGCCTTGTACCTAAGCACTAATCAAGTGTTTGGTCTAGAATTAAGTAATGAAAATTGATTAATGAAAATAGAATCAAAGACTTGAATTACACATGCTATATTAATGAAAGATAATAAATGGTGTAGTGCACTAAAAGAGGTGCTTGGCACAATGTAGTTGAATAGTTGCATATGCGATGCAAAATGTGCACACATAAAGTTGAATGTTATTGTAGACTATACGACAATTGTGTGCAAGTACAACATTAAGGTTAAAAAGGGGAGATGTAGAGGAAATTTGTCAACACATGTAAAGTTGAATGTTATTGTAGCCTATATGATAGTTGCATGCGAGTACATTATTGAGGTTAGAGGAAATTTGTTTGATTACAAAACAAGATGGTATGCATAAGGTTAGCATACTTAGATTAAGAATATTTGTACATGTATACATGCATGGAATCACATGTTCAATCAAGCTTGTTGAGGAATGCCATGTGGTGATATCACATGGTGGCTGTTGTATGTTTGCATGAGGATGGTAACCAATTTTGTAGTTAGGAGATGGAGTTAATGTGGACTCCATAAAGTGATTGGAAGTAGGAATGATTAATTGTTGATATTGAATGACATGGAATAATGAATGTTATGGAAAGTGTAATGGCTAGGTGAAAAGGAAATGCAATAAATGATAAAATTGATGAAAGTAAAGACTAGGGTGTATAAGCCATTGTCAACCATTAGGGAGATTTGATGATTCGAGGAGGTGACATGGCATTGATTATCAAGGATTTGGCATTGATTTTTGTTGTACCCAAAATATTTTTTTGCGTTAAAGAGACATTTTTGTTAAAATGATCTAGATCATGTAAAAATGTTGTCAAAAGTATGTTTTAGGTCAAACCAAACATAGGTTTTTTGTGGGTTTACGTCAAGGAACATATGTGCAAAATTCTAAAAATTTGAAAATTAGGGGTTTTGTGCTCCTATTTTTAGGGAAACCCCTAAAAATAGGACCTTGCCAGAATTCATTGAAAATGATTTTGATAGGATGAATTAACTTCACAATCACACTGGTCAAGTCAAAATCACCAAAAAGTTAGTTTTACTTTGGTGGGTCTATTTTCATTTTTCAAGAAGAAAGTTAGGAGCTCCGCAGCCATTAATGGCAGATTGGCCAATACCAGGTGCTGAAAGGTAAGCTTCAAAAACCTCAACGAAGAAACCATGGCGGAAATACTCCAAAAAGATGCTATCTCACGAAGGAGATTCTCAAAATCAGAAAATGCCAAAAATTGGCTAACTCTAAACAAGCTATGCCTTGCTACCAAGGTAGATAGGCAAGCAACATGAAGAAAAGCGCCCCTGCTGGCCAAGGGTGCCCTTGAACAAGAAGATCCTGATGTCACTTTGGAGAAAACTTGTCTTTAGACGATCTCTTCAGCATCAACTCAGCTTTACAACGAATCTGTCAGCTAGCTTGTGAGACATATCAAATGACAACAACGGTTGATCGTCAGAACATACAAAATCAATCAAAAAATCAATGCATGACAAGGCAAAAGCGCCCTGCTGGCTAGGGGCGCCCTTGAATCTGAGGCACCTGATGAAGTTTCCAACCATTGCTGTCTACATGGCATTTGCTCAGCTCTCACTCAGCTTCACGATCAATCCAACTACGCATCCACAGGACCTGTCAAACAATTAGAGGCAAAGATCAAGCAAAAGACACCTTAACGATGAAAGCTGAAGGAAGAATGTCAAGAAATTGGCTAAGTGTTGGTCAAAAGAGCCCCTGTTGAAGAAAGGTGCCCATTTTTTTGGGCAATCAGATGCTATCTACAAGCTTGGTGACCTCCAGCATGACCTCCATTTTGATCAATCTTAACGACGACATCGTCAGCGAAGACAATAGACAAATCAGACACCTGACGACAAAGATCGAATTGGGACCATTCTTGAAGGTTTGCAACATGGAATTCATAAGTTAAAAAGTCAAAAGCGCCCCTGCTGGCCAAGGGTGCCCATGCTTTTGAAGGACTTAAACAGACTTTTAGGAGCTGTAAAACTAGTCATCCTTTTTGGGACTGAGCTGGTTATCCATCCCTCGTTTTAGCAAGATCATCGGACTCATCGGTCAGTAGTGATCTCAAATCAGAGCACAGAGGGTCAAAATGATGAAATTGAAGAACAGTCAAGAAATTGACTAAGTTTGAGGCCAAAAGCGCCCCTGCTGAGGAAAGGCGCCCTTGATTTAGAGGCATCAGATTCAGTCTTTGAGCTTTTCAGCTCCTAGGCACATTTAATCAGGGTTGTTCCATCTTAGCAGTGAATCCATTAGGTTCAGCTAAAGATCAATTGAACGACCGGGAGCAAGGATCAAACAGAGGCACTTCGGCATGAAAAAATGATGAAAAAGTGTTCAACACTCAAGAAGGACGCCTAAAAAGTCAGAGAGATTTGTTGACTTGAGTTAGAGATTTTGGAGGCAACTTGCCCAAACGTCCCACAATCAGTGGAAACCAGTTTTTAGAACTCCAGATCAAGCCAAATCAGTCCTCCATTATGAGTTGGCGTCCAAACTTGATTGCTTCCACATCAATCACTATGTATCGAGCTTGGATATCATTATTCATTGTTTGTCTTTGCAGGTTGGAGCTCAAGAACAATTATTTGCTCTCCAAGACGTCTTTTCAAGATCTGACAGAGGGTTTTGACCGTTCTTCATTAATTTTGAAGATCAACAACACAGAAGGATAATTTCTCAAGGGTTGCATCCAGAGGCACATTTTTACAAAAAGGTAGAAAATAACTTCCAATCTTCCTCTTGTCTTCTTCCTCTCTTTTGTCTTAAACTTCTTGCATGTCACAGAAAACAATAGGCTATCGCAGATCTGGCCAATTGGGTATGATCAGTACAGTTTTCCAGCAAGACCCATCTCTTCAAAATTTCGAGAAACAACAAACTTGCTGCCCCTATTTTTAGGGGTTTTTCCGAAAAAGTCACAGATTCAAAAATCCAACGAACTGGGTTTGTTTAGCATTGAAACATGAACAATACCCATGTGTTAGATTTTTTCTAGAAAAATAATTCTCGGCGGGTGGCTATTTTTAGGGGTTTTCAGAAGTTGTCTGAATGTATCCATATTTATAGTCAACAGTCGAGTTTTTTAGAATATAGTACTCTCAATTTGAAATCAAAACCAAAATGGTCTTACTTCACGTCTTTCTGAAAACACTCAACATAGACATGCATCAAGTGAAGCCCGTAGTCAAGATGGACGCCTTGGAAGGCGTAAATGACATCACCGTTCAATGGATAGCCAAATATGGAAGGTAGTCATTCCAAACACAGAGCCGCCACCGGTTACGACCACACTACTTCCACATTCCATGTCAACAAGGCTGGGTGACGCAGTTGCAAAGAAGATTGAATATCAAAAGCAGTTTGTAAGAGGTAGAAGAAGTCAACGCTTGGTTAGAAGAGCTGTTGACCAGTGGAGAAGAGGTGTAAAGCACCCAAAAAAGACGTGCTACCCTCCAAAATAGCATTAATGATGATTGGAGTTAACTTGATGCCTCTTTCCAAGTTAACTCCAGGTCCCACAAATTATGGATCTCAGATCTCCATTAAATGTGGATGTCTATTTTGGAGACACTTTTTGTAATTAAAGTTCACTTTAGTTTACTTTTAGTCAACCGAAGTAGACTTTTGGTTGACTCTTTGTTTAGTTTCTGTTAACTGAAGTAGATTTCCAGTTAATTGTTTGCTCACCTACTTTTAGACATAGGAATAAATCTTGCTAATTGATTGGCAAGAACTCAATGTTAACTCAAGGAGACTTTAGGGTTGCCTACTCCTTTGAGCTTCTATAAATAAGAGCCTTGGGCTCATTATTTTGTAACTTTACTTCACGACAGCAAAATGCTGAGCTCACAGGCCTTCATATTGTTCTCTTAGTATATGTTCTTGGATCGTATTTGTTATAGTTAAGCACTAAGTACAACTGTGCTCTCTCTATTCAGATAGGTGCATCCAATCTTTGTTCATGTGTTGGTTTGATCGCCTCATGTGTCATTGTTTCTTGACACAAGTTGCTGTCCCAACGTGCGACTTTGGTGAAATATTGAGATAATAAATCAGGAGAGTTACCATGCCTTTGATCCAAAAATCTCAGAGTTTTATCATTGTATGTTGTTATCAATAATCTGTTTTCAGTCTACACCTCGGAAAGGTCTTGGTACCTCCTTGGGAATTTAGAAAGTAAGATTATCGTCCCTTTGTTGTTTCTTGTGGTTTACTTTTTAGCCTACACCTCGAAAAGGTCTTGGTACCTCCTTGGGAATCCTAAGATATAAACTACCATTTGGATTACTTGTGTGGGTTTTATTATAGTACGGATCTGGGAGTTCAGAGCCTTTAGATGCATCCTGGGAGACTAATTCGTCCAAGTGATCAAGCCATCCATTCCTGCTCCTATGCCCTCATGCTCTGTTTATCTTGAGGAGGTAGGATAGATTAGAAGCTAGTTTAGTCGTAGTTAAGATCTGCAGAAACCAGAGAAAAACTTAGCTACGACGCATTGTGTTTATGCACCCTTGTGTCCTACCGCTGAGTAAAAAAGATAGGAAAGTAGTTTACTTTATTCTTTTTATGCAAAAATCAGCAACAAGAGGGATCTTCCCCTCCCAATTTGAAGAAGGAAACACTACAAATTTGCAATAGTTGACCGTTTCCAATAAGCACTCCAAAGGTGCTAATTGAAACGCCAATAGTTTTCTGGCATCCATCGTGGGGCAACAAGGCATAAATCTTCAAGAAAAAGCTAACGCTTTATTTCACGGGAATGATCCTCTGGCTTCCGATTGCATGGTCCATACAGGAAGCAATGGATGGTAACAACAATAATGTTGGCAAGAGACGTCCACCTTCATTACCTTGGGATAATAACATTGGACCCTTGGCTTTTCAGGTAAATCATGAGTTACCTAAAGGGTCAAGGAAGCACTTTCCCCGATTTGACAGCGATTGAAGTCGACACCTAGATGAGCATTTTGCTGCATTCACAATGGCCTACGCCGTCTTGCATGTGCCACATGAAGATGTCGCAATGCGTCTCTTTTTGGAGACTCTTGTTGGGAATGCTGCGGACTGGTTCAATCACCTGAACCAGGCGTTATTACAAGCTGGGAAACTATGGGCGACAAATTTTTGGCGAGGTTCAAGCCCGCTGAAGACAATCATATGTTGTTTGGCCAACTTGCAAATTCAAAGATGGAACGCAACCAACACGAGGGAATTTGTATCAAGATTTAATTGTCTTGTTACAAGACTTTCTTCTACGCTCGATCTATCACTGGAGATTCTGATGAGCTGTTTCATAAATGCTCTTTCATCAGAGATAGCCTTCTTCCTGAAGATGGCAAGAGAAACAAAGTTGAAGAGTGTGCAAGAACACGCCATCAAGTTGGAGGATAATATGATCACTTCCGTCTTGATGAAAGTAGACTCTATTAGATCTCCAGTTCAACAGCCGTACCAGCCAAAGAGAGACAATCTTCAGCCACGATTTCCAACATCTCCATCAAGACCAATGATTGAAACTGCACACAGTGCAATATTTAGCTGTTTCCATGACACTAATGAACATATCGGATTCACGTGTCCTGAGAATTTGAGAATTACCCAAATCATGGGATACGTTGAAGTTGCTCCCAGTTCTAGTTTTGTACCAACAACAAATTCGAACGTTGTCTTACCACAGACGAACAACTTTGATGGTGACTCTGCAATGGGATACTTTGAACCCGTTATTAAAGAAGAAAAAGAAGCATACTGTCAGTATTCTCTTGTGGTGAATCATGAAAAATTTTCAATGCCTGTGACTACACGTGTTCAACACTTCAAAGCACAGAAAGAAGAGGAAGAAAGAGAAAAATCAAATGAAAAGGGTGAAGAGGTGCCTTCCACTTCCAATCCCAGATCTTCACAGAAGAGCGCTATGCTTGTTGCTCAAGATCCATCTTTAGCAAATTTTGACATCATAGCTTCCATGATGAAGACTAAGGTACAAATCTCTCAATTGGAATATCTTCAGGATCATCCAAAACAAGTAGATTAGATTCTCAAGTAAAAAAGCAGGCTATGCTCAAATCATCTGTTCCAGCAGGAGCAAAGCATGAAACGGGTCCCAATAATTATGTGACTATGCTAGAGGTAGAAATTGAAGATTAGAACATTGACAACAGAAGCAAAGCAGGCTGTGCTCAAATCATCTGTTCCAGCAGGAGCAAAGCATGAAACGGGTCCCAGTAATTATGTGACTCTGCTAGAGGTAGAAATTGAAGATTTGAAAGGAGACTGACAAAAGACACAAGGTCATGGACAACACAGTTTGATGGAGGTTGTTCCACTACAGTAGTTTCAGAAGTAGGGGAAGTGATCATCTCCCCTAAAGGACAGTTGCACTCATCTGTGCAATTGGAATTCACCGAAGTTGAGAAAGAGGTGCTTTTATTAGGCCTCAAAGATGCCAAAGACATGGGAATCAAATTCCTATGTGTTAAAGGTGATCTAGAGCTGATTGACGAGCCAGTCAAAGGATATTTCCATGTCCGAAAAGATCACCTACGACATTATAGAAATTGGGTTTGGAACTCGATTGATTGGTTTGAAGATTTTACATCTCGAGGATGGACTACAACAAAACTAATATCTCAGGGATATCAACTCCCATTTGCATCATATTTTGACTTTTGTCAGAGTACCTTTGGATAGATATATGAATACCTAAGAATCTTCATCCCAGAGGGATTATCTCTTGCAATTCCCATCAGAAGAGAAGTAAAGCCTTTCAGTCAGAAGCAACATCGATGGGCGGCTCTTTGAGCTGCCATAAAGTAGGCAGTACTTGAAACATTTCGTCCCTTTGGGGATGGGGTGAGTTCTTTGTAAATAATTTTCTTTCGCTTTAACATTATGTTGTGATGTTTCTCCCCGTTCCGTAAAGTATCGTCGTGTTTTAGGTGATTTCTTAGGTAGTCTTGTTTTAGGTGAATAATAGGTGAGCCCCAATAAAATAGGTGAACTCCAATTATTAGGTGAATTAGGAAATAAGTCCTGACTCCGTTACCCAACTGATAAGAGTACTGGTCTGCAAAACTAGAGATTCTCGCATCTATGTCGTAAGTATACGACATGGTCACTAGATGGAGCCTAATGTTGTACCCAAAATAAATTTTTGCTTTAAACAAACTTTTTTGTTAAAATGATTTGGATCATGTAAAAATGTTGTCAAAAGTATATTTTAGGTCAAACCAAACATAGGGTTTTTGTGGGTTTACATCAAGGAACATATGTGCAAAATTCTGAAAATTTGAAAATTATGGTTTCGTGCCCCTATCTTTAGGGAAACCCCTGAAAATAGGACCTTACCTTGCCAGAATTCATTGAAAATGATTTTGATAGGATGAATTAACTTCACGATCACATTGGTCAAGTCAAAATCACCAAAAAGTTAGTTTTACTC
This sequence comes from Sequoia sempervirens, assembly GCA_007258455.2. Taxonomy (NCBI): domain Eukaryota; kingdom Viridiplantae; phylum Streptophyta; class Pinopsida; order Cupressales; family Cupressaceae; genus Sequoia; species Sequoia sempervirens. The sequence goes on along the minus strand of VDFB02006849.1, from coordinate 6,240 downwards.
TGGTGGGTCTATTTTCAAGAAGAAAGTTAGGAGCTCCGCAGCCATTAATGGCAGATTGGCCAATACCAGGTGCTGAAAGGTAAGCTTCAAAAGCCTCAATGAAGAAACCATGGCGGAAATACTCCGAAAAGATGCTATCTCACAGAGGGGATTCTCAAAATAAAAAAATGCCAAAAATTGTCTAACTCTGAAAAAGCTATGCCTTGCTACCAAGGTAGATAGGCAGGAAACATGAAGAAAAGCGCCCCTGCTGGCCAAGGGCGCCCTTGAACAAGAAGATCCTGATGTCACTTTGGAGAAAACTTGTCTTTAGACGATCTCTTCAGCATCAACTCAGCTTTACAACGAACCTGTCAGCTAGCCTGCGAGACATATCAAACGACAACAACGGTTGATCATTAGAACATACAAAATCAATCAAAAAATCAATGCATGACAAGGCAAAAGCGCCCCTGCTAGCCAGCGCTGCCCTTGAATTTGAGGCACCTGATGAAGTTTCCAACCACTACTGTCTACATGACATCTGCTCAGCTCTCTCTCAGCTTCACGATCAATCTAGCTACTCGTCTATAGGACCTGTCAAACAATTAGAGGCGGAGATCAAGCAGAAGATACCTAACGGTGAAAGTTGAAGGAAGAATGTCAAGAAATTGGCTAAGTGTTGGTCAAAAGAGCCCCTACTGAAGAAAGGCGCCCATCTTTTTGGGCAGTTAGATGCTATCTGCAAGCTTGGTGACCTCCAGCATGACCTCCATTTTGATCAATCTCAACGACACTATCAACGAAGACAACAGACAAATCAGACACCCGACGACAAAGATCGAATTGGGACTGTTCTTGAAGGTTTGCAACATGAATTTCATAAGTCAAAAAGTCAAAAGCGCCCAAAAAGACTTAAACAAACTTTCAGGAGCTGTAAAACTAGTCATCCTTTCCGGGATTGAGTTGGTTATCCATCCCACGTTTTAGCGAGATCATCAGACTCATCAGTCAACAATGATCTCAAATCAAAACATGGAGGGTCAAAATGATGAAATTGAAGAACAACCAAGAAATTGACTAAGTCTGAGGCCAAAAGTGCCCCTGCTGAGGAAAGGCGCCCTTGATTTAGAGGCATTAGATTCAGTCTTTGAGCTTTTCAGCTCCTAGGCACATTTAATCAGGGTTGTTCCATCTCAACAGTGAATCCATTAGCTTCAACTAAAGTCTTAAAGATCAACTGAATGACCGGTAGCAAGGATTGAATAGAGGCACTTCAACATGAAAAATGATGAAAAAGTGTTAAACACTCAAGGAGGACACCTAAAAAGTCAAAGAGATTTGTTGACTTGAGTTAGAGATTTTGGAGGCAACTTGGCCAAAACGTCCCACAATCAATGGAAATCAGTTTTTAGAACTCCAGATCAAGCCAAATCAGTCCTCCATCATGAGTTGGCGTCCAAACTTGATTGCTTCCACATCAATCACTATGTATCGAGCTTGGACATCATTATTCATTGTTTGTCTTTGCAGGTTGGAGCTCAAGAACATATTTGCTCTCCAAGATGTCTTTTCAAGATCTGACAGAGGGTTTTGATCGTTCATTATTTTTGAAGATCAACAACACAGAAGGATAATTTCTCAAGGGTTGCATCCAGAGGCACATTTTTACAGAAAGGCAGAAAATAACTTCCAATCTTCCTCTTGTTTTCTTCCTCTCTTCTGTCTTAAACTTCTTGCATGTCACAGAAAACAACAGGCTATCACATATTTGGCCAATTGGGTATGATCAGTACAGTTTTCCAGCAAAACCCACCTCTTCAAAATTTCGAGAAACAACAAACTTGCTGCCCCTATTTTTAGGGGTTTTTCCGAAAAAGTCACAGATTAAAAAATCCAACGAATTGGGTTTGTTCAGCATTGAAACATGAACAATACCTATGTGTTAGATTTTTTCCGGAAAAATACTTCTCGGTGGGTGGCTATTTTTAGGGGTTTTTAGAAGTTGTCTGAACATATCCATGTTTACAGTCAACAGTCGAGTTTTTCAGAATGTAGTACTCTCAAGTTGAAATCAAGACCAAAATGGTCTTACTTCACGACTTTTTGAAAATACTCGACACAGACATGCATCAAGTGAAGCCCGTAGTCAAGATGAACACCTTGGAAGGCGTAAATGACATCATCGTTCAATGGATAGCCAAATACGAAAGGTAGTCATTCCAAACACAGAGCCGCCACCAGTTACTACAACACTACCTTCCACATTCCATGTCAACAAGGCTGGATGATGCAGTTGCAAAGAAGATCGAATATCAAAAGCAGTTTGCAAGAGGCATAAGAAGTCAACGCTTGGTTAGAAGAACTATTGACCAGTGGAGAAGAGGTGTAAAGCACCCAAAAAGGACGTCCTACCCTCCAAAATAGCATTAATGATGACTGGAGTTAACTTGATGCCCCTTTCCAAGTTAACTCCAGGTCCCACGAATTATGGATCTCAGATCTCCACTAAATGTGGATGTCTATTTTGGAGACACTTTTTGTAATTAAAGTTCACTTTAGTTTAGTTTCAGTCAACCAAAGTAGACTTTTGGTTGACTCTGTTTAGTTTCAGTTAATTGAAGTAGATTTCCAGTTAATTGTTTGCTCACCTACTTTTAGACATAGGAATAAATCTTGCTAATTGATTGGCAAGAACTCAATGTTAACTCAAGGAGACTTTAGGGTTGCCTACTTCTTTGAGCTTCTATAAATAAGAGCCTTGGGCTCATTATTTTGTAACTTTACTTCACGGCAGCAAAACGCTGAGCTCACAAGCCTTCATATTGTTCACTTAGTATATGTTCTTGGATCGTATTTGTTATCGTTAAGCACCAAGTACAACTTGTGCTCTCTCTATTCAGATAGGTGCATCCAATCTTTGTTCATGTGTTCTTGGTTTGATCGCCTCATGTGTCATTGTTTCTTGACACAAGTTGCTGTCCCAACATGTGACTTTGGTGAAATATTGAGATAATAAATCAGGAGAGTTACCATGCCTTTGATCCAAAAATCTTAGAGTTTTATCATTGTATGTTGTTATCAATAATCTGTTTTCAATCTACACCTTGGAAAGGTCTTGGTACCTCCTTGGGAATTTAGAAAGTAAGATTATCATCCCTTTGTTGTTTCTTGTGGTTTACTTTTTAGCCTACACCTCGTAAAGATCTTGGTACCTCCTTGGGAATCCTGAGATATAAACTACCGTCTGGATTAATTGTGTGGGTTTTATTTCAGTACGGATCTGGGAGTTCAGAGCCTTCGGATGCATCCTGGGAGACTAATTCGTCCAAGTGATCGAACCATCCATTCCCACTCCTATGCCCTCATGCTCTGTTTATCTTGAGGAGATGGGATAGATTAGAAGCTAGTTTAGTTGTAGTTAAGATCTGGAGAAACCAGAGAAAAGCTTAGCTACGACACATTGTGTTTATGCACCCTTGTGTGCTATTGCTAAGTAAAAAAGATAGGAAAGTAGTTTACTTTATTCTTTTTACGCAAAAATCAGCAACAAGAGGGATCTTCCCCTCCCAATTTGAAGAAGCAAACACTACAAACTTGCAATAGCTGACCGTTTCCAATAAGCACTCTAGAGATGCTAATTGAAATGCCAACAATTTTCATGAATTGTGGCATTAATCATGGAGATTTGCATTCATGTCATGTTTAATGTTGATGAGGTCACTAGATACTTTTTTAAACAAGGATTTTGGTGTTGAAATCACAAAGCATCCAAGCTCAGAGTGGAAGCAAATTGACACAATCACAAATAGAGGGTCTAATGAGAGAAAGTCTATTCATCCAATACAATCATAGAAATTAAAAGCCCAATGAAAGATTCACAACAAAAGCTTAATCTTATAGAAAGATTGGACAACAAGATGGTATTAGATTATGTATATATTCATATGACAAAAGTTACAATAGGTCCATGTACAATATAATAATTGTTCACAATAAGAACATGCTAAGATTCACTCCCCTCTTTGACATTTGATCTTCGTTTTGCTCTATCTCTCCCTTGTTGCTTTTCATCAATTGATTTGTCCTTTTTTAGGGGTAATTTTATTAGCAAGATGGTGTTGATAGCAAATGTGGTATTATGTCCAATGATCCTCCCTAGTACCAAAATACAAATTAAGAACTTTACAATTTGACACAAATATTGGTGCATAGTTTAAATGAGCCTGCCTTCTTATAAAAGAACATGCCATAGCTTACAAAATACAAATTGGGACACATGGACATGTTTGAAGTCCCATTACAATGGTCCAATTTTAATTTCGGGGCTTCAAAAATTATGTGTATACCCTATATTTGTAATAAACTATAGGAAACTTATGCAAGTCTAAGATCCCTATTCCAAACCCAAGAATGCCTCATATAGAGCAAACAAGGAATGCAATTATAAAGTAAAACCAACAAATTGTTACCAAATGCAAACCTTGGATGTGTTTGATATGCTCTTGGATATTTGATATGGAAATGTTGGTTGCTCTTCAAATCAATAGCATGCACTTGTGGATTTATAGATTTTTTGGATGAGGATGTGAATGGTGAGGATTTTATCTTGAATGGACAATTGAGATTGATTGAGATGAGTGGAGAATCTTCACTAACTAAGAGTAGTCAATAAGAGTTATGATTTATAATTTGGTGAAGGATTGGCGGTTGATTTATAGATTTTTTGGATGAGGATGTGAATGGTGAGGATTTTATCTTGAATGGACAATTGAGATTGATTGAGATGAGTGGAGAATCTTCACTAACTAAGAGTAGTCGATAAGAGTTATGAGGGTTTCTTAGTGGGCTCTAAAATGGGTGAGGATAATTAGTTCGTTTTATTTATTTATTTTTAGCTAATTAGTTGTACACGAGTTAAAAATAGAAGAGAATATGGAGGAGTTATGATGGAATATGAGTGGGTAATTGTAACAAACCACCCTACACTTTTTTTGAAAAATTTCAAATATAAAATGCGTATGCAATGCCTTCACAGTTTCTGATCACCTAGATCTCAGAGTGGGCAAGGTGAGAGCATATAGTGCTTCGACCATACTACTAATTACAATGTAATGCAAATAGAATGAAATTGCAGCAAGCCGACCATAGCATACGAGCAACATAATTGACCTCAATCAACACTTCTTTAGCAGACAGCATGCGTTAATGCAAGCCATTGGCAGAATGCCTAAGCTGGTTCAAACCAAAACGGTTGATTACACTGGTTTCTTAAATGCCAAAACAGGCTAATGAAATACATTTGGTCTAGCGTTGAACCAACCAATACCTATCAGTGTGATGCATATGAATTGGCAGTAAACCATTGAGCCATATGGGGTTTACAAGACAAACATGGATGCACTACAAAGTAGCTTAAATGATTGATATACTATTGGAACAAGTTCGAGATAATATTCTGATTACAAAATCAGCCTGTTGCAATAACATAAATTAGTATAGAAGACTCAAAATGAGCATGGAATATCATACCTATAGTGTGTGCTCATCAACCCAGTTGAACTATACATTGACAGTTGAAGCAAGAGGCTGATTTAGTGCTGATACAACTCTGTACAGCTGACGCTGTCAAAATCAGAATTGATGCATACTGTAAATAATCTGTAATCATCTTCAGATGCTGAAACAACAACCCAGTGTGAAAGCAAGCAGGCCTAACCATTGAACAACTGAAAATACACCCCAAACATATAAAACTAATTGACATCGGTCATAATAGGAATTCTAAATAACTGCAGATCTGAAACAGAACAAATTAGCTGTTGGTACAAGAGGTACAACAGGTACTAATGCATTGGAAACTTATAAAATCATCATAGTCTAACCTATAGAAGCATAAATCTGCAAAAAATCTGTAGGCTGGACGATTTTTTCCCCGATTTTAAAAAAAATCATTGACCTTTTTGGTCAACCATTTTTTCTTGTTTTAAACTGCAAAATCGCCAAAAAAACGCGTTTAAAACCTGCAAAAAACGCGAATAAAATCACACTGATTTTTGCATGAAAAAAAACCATGAGACCATAGCTTGTTGCTTACTATTATGCTTTGATAGATTTTTTCCAAGCATCCATAGCTTGTTCAAAAGCACCTGTTTTAGGCTTTTAGCCATCGCAGCAAGGCAGTGAACTGTTTGATAAAATGCTTTGGTAGACATTTATGAAAAATGTGGTAGCATAGACAAGGCACGGATGCCATTCCAT
>VDFB02006848.1:0-22778 GCA_007258455.2 Sequoia sempervirens | reverse complement strand
ATATCAACTTTATATTGTATTCTAAAGATGTCTGCAAATTTCATAAATGTTTTCCACAACATTCCTTTATAAAATTACTCTCGTGATCTCTAGGAAAAGTATTATGATCATATATAGAACAGTGAATCTATGAAATTTTTCCTTTTGTTTCATTGAAATTCATTTTGACTATCCTAAATGTTTTCACTGTGACTTTTATGAAAAAATAACTATGAGATCAATGAATGATCTGTTAGGTCTCAAAAGTGCAGGTTTTTAAACCATAATGGGGTGCCAATCCCTTAATACACCTTTGGACCATGAACAAGGTAAACAAGATTGATTCCCCCGATATATATTAATTCCTGATAATCCATGGTCATATCGAGCCATCATGGGAATGAAAACATTCGTTCCACCAATGTTCATGTGTTACAATGATGTGCTTGATTTTGTTGAATCTATCGGTCTATCGGGGAGGACACCTTAGGAGTCAGCTTGAAGGGTATTGTTACACCAATACTAGGTTATTAACTGCTTTCATCAGGGGAATGCAAACATTCGTTATATTGGGCCATCGGGGGAATGCAAACATTTGTTCCATCAATGTTCATGTGTTACAACGATGTGCTTGCTTTTGTTGACTTTATCGGTCTATCGGGGAGGACGCCTTAGGAGTCAGCCCGATAGGGTATTGTTACACTGATACAAGGTTATTAATTTCTTTCATCAGGCCATCGGAAAGGATATGATGGGGGTTCTGCCGATGAGGCATTGTTAGGCTGATAGTGCTAATTTTTATTTAGGAATGGGGAAAGATTATGGAGTCTCAAACTCATTTATGGGTGTGACAATTTGGCAATGTGGGCCACAAAAGTAGAAGACTGCAAAAAATCCCGATTAATCCTGGTTTTTAAAAAATTTGTAGGCTTTTAGCCAAGCATCCATAGCTTGTTTGAAAGCACCTATTTTAGGCTTTTAGCTATAGTAGTAAGGCAATGAACTATTTGATCAAATGATTTGATAGACATGTATGAAAAATGTGTTAGCATAGAGACAGTGAATGAACTCTTTTAGGACTGAAGAATGAGAAACCATGGTGATAACGCCAGCGACAATCAAAACACTTGATTGTCATGGCATTCCACCACCATGCAGACTCTACTTTGAGGCACTTTTCAAAGAGTTTCCAGGTTCATATGCCATTGCTTACTATTATGCTTGACATAGATTTTTCCAAGTAAACCATCCACAGCTTGTTTGAAAGCACTTGTTTTAGGTTTTAATGCCATAGCAGGAACTTATTTGACAAAAATTTTGGTAGATATGTATGGAAAAAATGTGTAGCATAGATAAGTAATGAACTGCTTGAAAAATGCCTCAGCAATGTGTCTCAATAGGAATGCCATGACAAGAAAAATGCAATTGGCAACTTCATCTTGGTTACAGTTATACAATGTGAAGTAATTGCATAACTCCTTAGGTTGACTTTGTAAAAAATATATTGTAATTGAAATTTTTTCGTCTATTAGCATCTAGTTATTAGTTATGAAATGTGAAGCAATGCCTTGAGTTTGAAAGATGTGCAATGAAATGTAATCAATTATGAATATGAACTACAAAATCTATTTTCCATAAATTCATTAGTTAAACTCTCTATTTTAGTTTCTCTCTATATCTCTAGGCAAGCATGAAATTTCTCTTGGCCTCAAAAAAAGAAGTTTTGGCCCCTGCTCCACAATTCTTAATTTTTTAAATCTAAAAATTTTCCCATTTTTCTAGATTTTTCCCATTTTTCAAAAATCTGAGCACTTTGGTTTGTCGATTTTTCCTTGTAATTTTTTGCTGCCATGGATCAAGTAAAGCAATAATAAAAAATCTTAAAATCATTTATTTCTTTCTCACAAAATTTCTCTTGATTATCTAAGTAGCTCCAAGCTTCCATTTGCCCTCAAGTATTTATGTTTCCTTTGTTCTCTTTTTGCATTGAAATTAGGTGGGCCAGTGAGTTAAGTTCAATTTTTTTCTGATTTGGTGGATTATTGAAGAGTTTTATGCATTTTGTAGTCAAATTGTTGAAATAGGTCTGTAAAGACAGAGTTGAGGGTTTGTGAGTCTACAAAAATGGATTTTCACCCATTCCACCTATTGTGACTTTTATGCTTGGAAAGGCTCTGTTGACTGTTTTTTACATGAATCACTCATTTGGATATATTTTTTTGCTTGATGGTTAAACTACATGTAGAGAAATTTTATCAAAGCAACATGAAAACAAAAATTCCTTGATGTCAATCATAGTTGTGTTGAAGTTGAGGTAATACAATAGTTGTTGTGGACAAAAATTTATAGCTTTTGCATTCTTTACTTGACTTATATTAACTTTGCATTATGATTAAACCACATGTAGGACAATTATATGAAAGTAGAACAAAAAGGAAAAGACCCTATCAATAGAGCTCTCCGCAAAGCTACACAACTTCAGGACAATGTTGACAATGATTATGTTGAATTCGAGGAATATATGCATGATATTGATAGTACTACTGGTGCTAAACTTGAGGTGAGTGCTATGAAATGTTACTTTTCCTTGATTCTGAAACGCTTCATGTATTAATGACTATTATGATCCTAAACAATGAACAAGCTTATAGAATAGTGAATAGCAACTAAAAAATTGAATGTAACCCATAGAACAATCATTGTACCTACTTTGTCACTTTTCAGTGGGGATTGCTAGCACTTCAATACTTCATGATGCTTGATTGTGTTTTAGGGCATTGCAATTGACCTTGTCAACAGATTGAACTTAGTGTGCTACTTCTTTCATTGGATGATACCTGTTATTCTTTCCTTCATGGATCTGCTGTTAACTCTTCATTATGGTTGTTGTTATTAAAAAAAAGTTTCTTTTGATATTCTTGCCACTTTCTCTTAATGTCTTCTTGCTGTTTAGTAATGATATTTTCTGCTTGATCCATTAAACTCATTTTTACAGCCATAAAACTCATTGCCCTTGCACTAAACTCACTGCTATAGCCATGAAACTCACTGCTACTACTACTTGTTCACTGGACATCATTCATGACTTCATTTTGCATACTCTTACACTATTTTCTAATAGTGAAAGGCTCTTTCTATATTATTTATGTGACCTCTACATCCAACCTTATTTGTTACTCCTTTACTACTACTATGAAATCCACAGAGAAAGATTGCATTGTTTCCTCAATGACTGCTCTTAATGGCTGTCACATGTTTCCTTGATACATTTTGTTCTTTGTTCTTGTTTTATATGTCATCATTAACAGGGTTATGTTGACTGAATGGGGTTATGTTTCAGAGCTTTAATGCCATTGTTTTTGTACATACCAATGTATTTCACCTTCACCTTGCAACAGTAGTAGTAGGCTCTCATATTGCATTCTTTGTTTTTGTGCATTAACTACCTTTTTATATGTAATAGTGTTATCATAACCTTATGTGTTTGATATGCGTGTATGGTAATGCAGTGTTTATATTTGTGGCCTTTGTATCTGATTAGCATGAAGCTAATAGTAACATTGTAAGCACTGCTATGAGTGTTGGTTTTTAGTAAATTAGATCATTGCAATTATTTTTGAAATTTTCCTTTTGCAATTATTTTAACACACACATGCAAGTAATATTTAAGTAAGTAATAATTGTTTTATTATGCAAACAAGGGTGATCATTACCTATCTAATATAATGTGTTTTTTTTTTTTTTTGTAGAAATGTATTAATAATAAACTCAAAGAAGGGGATAAAGTTAGGGTGTTGGATCTGTTTGATGATGATATTGTGGGAATTGGGCGGATTCACTCCCTATCTATTGTAAATGGATTCAACTTGAAAGGAACAAGAGATGCAAATGTAAACATTTTAAAGATCACAATTAACATACCCCTTGTTTATGAAGACATAATAGATGGAGTTGTTCATCTGAAAGAGAAAGAGGGAACCTTCACACGGTGGCCACTAAAATATTTGCAAAAAATGACATAGTTGAACATGTTTATCATCTACTAGTTAATGTTAGACATCTTGGCTCATTTCTTTATGCAGTATTTTGAATGTGTTGTTCAAGGATCTTAATTATCATGGTGTATTTGAAAGAGTTGGAAACTCTTAGACAACTTTGACATTTGTAACTTAATATATATATATATATATTTGCATTAATTTTTTTATTGCAGCTTATCTTTATTTATCATAATGTTGAATCAATCTTTTAATTCTAGCATGTTGTAGCTTGTTCGTATATGTAATATTTTTTTTTTTTATGTTTTAGTTTAAGTTTAATATTATATTAGTTTTGCATTATAAAAGTTATGGTACTTAATAAATTATTCATCTCATGACTATATTTACTACCAATTAATGGAAACCAATAAATAAAAATGACTAAATTAATGACTAAATACCACAAACAGAGAGACCAAAACGAATGAGTAAATATGACTAAAGTAATGACTAACATGACTAAATATATGCACTGAATTAATGACTAAATTAATGACTAAATATATGACTAAAGTAATGACTAAATATATGACTAAATTAATGACTAAATATATGACTAAAGTAATGACTACCATGACTAAATAAATGACGAGTTAACAACAATATATGACTAAATTAATGACTAAATATATAACTAAATAAATCACTACCATGACTAAATAAATGACTAAATCAATGACCAAATCAATGACCAAATTAATGACTAAAATCAATGACTAAAATTGTTTAGTCATAAATTTAGTGGTGTTATAAATGACTACAAATAAACCACTAATAGTCATGTGACTAAAGTTAGTCATTTATATGCAATTTTTAGTAGTTTATTTAGTCATATATTGTTATTTTTGTACTAGTGAGAGGACCAATATGAATCTAAAGAAGAGCAACCATTTGATCAGAAGATAAAAGAGAAGCCAATAGGTCCACCCTTAGATTTGGAGATTCCACTTTGCACACCACCAGGTCTACCAAACAAGGTAATTAATGGAGTCCATTCTGCATCCTGAACCTTTGTTTCTCAACCTTGTTTTAATCTTTGTCAAATATTCCACAATAGAAAGACTCAATCATATAGGAAGAGGTGGATCAACATGAATTTTTTGTTGGTTTTTCTTGTTTCTATTTTTTGAAAAAATTTGATGGTCTTTTGTAGCTTGGGTTGTAACTTTTTAGATCAGCTATGCTTTTAGTCATACTATATAGATTTTCCATTTTCTCTTATAGGTCGTGCATATTAAATCCATTTCAATGCTTGTGGATCCTACTAGAAAGATTGTATATCTTATGAAATTATTCTTAACCCTTATTGGAAAAGTTATGGTTTTGTAAAAAGTACCTTTGTTCTAATTTTTCATTGGATTTCAACTAAAATATTGTGTTATCTTATATAGAAGAAGGAAAACAAATTCAAACTATAAAAGAGACTTTAAATGTGTAGCCTGAATTTTTTCCCCCCTATTTTTTGGCATGCATTTTAGTAGAAAACATTGCATATAAAATTTAATCCGAGGATGTCATCAACTATAGTTGTCAATGAGCCTTTATTGTGAAAGCTAAATGGTTCAAGAGTCAAGGCCTTTTTTGATCTTTTGTAAGAGGTCCAGTGTTTAGATAAAATAACTAATGTTGCTGCACACGGTTTGGTAGAGAATACAAACACAAAGCTCAATGGTTTGTACAAACTTATATTTTGAGAAAGTGAGATTTTTTGAAGGCGATAATAATTGGATTTTGGGATCATTGCAGAATTGTGTACTAATCACGTATGTAGAAGTACATTAAAACAATGCAGTGTTCATTTGACTGGTTTAGGGTTTAGGGTACATTGGAACATCTGGTTACTATTGCTCAATGTTGGGTTTGTTTATTTATTTTTCTATGTTTTTTGATTAGGAAGTTGTTTTAATCAAGATCCTGAAGATGAAAATAACTTTTTTCGTTGTTGTGTTCTTGCATGCAATGTGATGATTCTATTTGCAGTGTATTTCATGGGGCTTCATTTTCCATATCATATGTATTTCATTGTGTTCAATATAGTATCCTTTCTATATGAGAGCTCTAATGTCCCTTGTGAAGATGGCTAATTTCCCATTCATTGGTGCTCTTTTCTTTGTGTTTGCTAAGTGGGACAAAAGGATTTTGGATTTGGTCTCAACATGGAGGAATTCAATGCCTTTTGTCTAAAAAGATTTGATCATCTCTATTTTTATGCTCATGGCCTCAATTGTTTTGTTTGTATAGTTATTTGGCCCTGTGGCAAACCAAAGCTTCATCATCCCTTTACTATCTCTACAAAAAGTTGTTACTTCAAGACCAGGATCACCTTCAAAGCACCATCTAAATTGAATTTTTAGAAACCTCTAGGGTGTGAGATTCACATTGCTGGGGAATTCCAAATTTAGTAGATTATCATTGTGAACCTCTTATGCTTTTCTTACTAAATATTTGACATATTTTGATTCATTATCCTCATTCAGAATTAGCTTTGGCTTCCTTGAAGTTGCATAATCATATGTTTGTTGTTTCTGTATTGGATAGTTGAAATTGATCTTCATGGTCATTTGTGTAGCATCTCATGAACCACTTGGCTATATTTCTTAGTTATTGAATATCTATAATTCACTGAAGTGAATGAAATTGTAACAAATAGGTGAGTGAAATTTTAGTTGATCTCTGTATTGGATATTGATAGGAAAAATTTCTCTACAAAGATGACAAATTTTATCAGGAGGAGCTGCAAAGTATCAAGTTAATGATACAGAGCAACTTATACAAGTACCTCAACATATTACTTGAGGGGCATGAGCATTTTAAGGAGGAAACCTTGATGAATTTGAAAGGTCATGAAGTACATGAAAAAATCTCTCCTATAGGTATTCTTGTTGGAAATAAATGATTGGAGATTCTCACATAATGGAGGGGATTTTTTTTTTTTTGCACAATATAAATTGATACAAAATATATTTGTAATTTACTATATTATATTTTTTCCTTGGTGTATTCACTGTAGGTTATATTCAATTCAATTTTTTTGTACTCTTTTGCATTGGCGAAATCCTTTCCTTTTCAAATTTAGAACAAAATTTTTTGTTTTATTGCATTTAATAGGTAGAAGGGAAATATAGTCGAATTAAGAGCTGAGAGCTATCAATTATTCTGATAATATAAGTATGAATGCTATAGTATTTTATACCATATCCTTCATTATCACTTTTGGCATCTTGGGTTTAGACAATGTTGAAATTGAGAATAATTGGATTTGTAAATAACATCTGCAATGTAACACTGATCATTGAATGATAGGTTGGTTTATGTGATTGGAAATATTCTATTGCCATGATGCACTTCTATCCTCCTACTATAGTCTTTAGAGAATTATTTGATAGTTTGATATACTTCCATGGCTTAATAGTGTTCTTTATGTTTATTTCAATTAATGAACATGTTCTATAGGGTTCTAGATCCATTAGTTGCTACAAATACAAAAATAAGCTTTCTTCTCAAATATTCCTTTAAGAAAACATCCTTGGTGCAAGTTCTCTTATGTCAATTTTTCTCTCTGAAGCATTGTAATAAATAAGCATATTGCGCAACCAATGACCTTTGCTAGTATTATTTTAGGAAAATATTTATGAGCATGAGCAGATTTCTAGATAAACAATATCCTTATATTCTTAATGTTCTATAATTATATTTGACCAACTAGAATTGTTGCATTTTCAACTTGGCTTAACTGTTCAACTTGTATTTGGAATTGTGCAGTTAGCTTTTTGCTTTCATGATATAGTCTCAAAACCTAATTGAGATCATTTTCATGATATAGTCTCAACACCTAACTGGGTGAGAATATTCTCACAGTTATTGTTTTGAACTTTGTTTTTTTTGACTTATACGTATATTGTGGCGCAACAAAATCCTCTCCTTCCTTGTATGCATACTGGTGATGGACTGCATGGTGTGATCAGAAATGTTGATTTTTTCTAGCATCTCCTCATTTTTAATTTATTAATAGAGAGCTTCTAAAAGATGTGCAAGATTTCCTCCAATCTCAACAATCAATGTTGAGATAAAATGGAAGCATTGCTCTTGCAAATAAGGTGCTAAATCATTTATCCTTGAAGGAGATTTATGTGCATGAAGAAAAATTAGGAGGTCTTCCAGAATATTCTTGGACCCCTCATCTATGGTATCTTTTATTTGACTAACGTCAGTTCCAAAATAAGCGTTAAGGCGACCAAACCAGTCTTCATCATTTGTCATCATAAATCTAAAACTCAACCCAGGTAAATTGACACTTTTTAGGTCCCCTCTCTTGACAAGCCAACCCTCACTAGTAGTTAATTTGTGCAAATGGGTTTCAACATCTTTGTAACTTTCCAAAGATGTAACTATGGCTTCAAGGAATTTACCAACCTTGACTCTCTCACATAGATCTACGAATCCATCAGCTATTATTTGTTTCATCCTACTAACAAATAGGCTTTCAAAAAGTTCATCCCATAGAATCTTTGAGTGCTTCAAAACAATTTCACACATGCATTGCCATGGAAACTCAACATTTGAACCAAAAAAAAATTTTAGCCACTCCAAACTCCCTTCAAATGCATTTAGATTGTCCAATGTTTCTCTGATCAATGTCTCATTCTCTACAAGTTCCTTGCCACTTTTCACAAGATCAAGCAAATACTTCTCCCCAAGCCTAACTGTAGAGAGAATATCATCTGCACATGTCTTAAGCCACACTAAGCAAGACTCTAATATAAATTCACTCAAAAAAATCATCAGGGTAGCTTGTAGCTTCTCTCTATGATTTTTCCACAACTACACCTCATTGTCTAGGTTTGAAATCCCACCAAACAACTATGATCTAGGTGGCACTGCCAACACAGTCTTATAAAAAAGAGGAAAATCGTTTAGAACCTCCAAGAAGAGTTCCCCAACCTAACATAGTGTTACCTATATGACTCTTACCACATTCTAAAAAATGGAATTGATTGCCCCCACCTTATCGGTCTATCATCCAGACGTTTCTTCTGGTTCCAGCGATGCGTCAACGGTTCTATTTTTTCATCGGTGTGAGGATCTTCTATTAGCAGGATGAGGTCTCCTATTCCCACGATGGTCTGATGGGGATGTCGTCGGTGGAGTTCATTCCTTTCACTAGGACTTGGGTGGTGGTTCCACCAACGGGTCGATGTTGTTGGTGCTCATGATCTAAGTCAACACCAACAAAACCAAGGTTTTGGTCTTCTTGTTTTGAAAGGATAAGAAGTAGATAAGCTTTATATTTAGTTGAACCCACTTGAGATAGTCTTTGAAAACAAATTTGTGGGGCTTGATTTCACTAAAAAATGGAAAATGAAGATGCTCATAGCTTAATTGAGGACCAAATCACACCAACTAAGATGTGAGATAGGTGTTGAAAACCAATCTAACTAATCTTTTTGTGGCTCTATGTGTACCCTTGTTAAACTTGCTAGATAATTCGACCAAGAATGATTCAATAGGATTTGGTTTGTTTGTGAGGAGTTCTAGAAACAAAATAATCTTCCACTATAATCAAATTTTGCATAAGCTTTATTTATTACAATGTTCTCCCACCTGTTATGTGGTTGGCTAAATAGTTTTTCAAAGCATTGGTTCCTTTCCCCCATTGGATTTTTATTTCTTTGCTACCTTGGTTGAGTTCTTGAGTTGCGTTAATGGAAAATTGGTTCATCAAATTTATGTGAAGGCCAAAAAACTTTGCCTCTTCCTTCACCTTTCTATTATATTTTTTCATTGACTTGTTATAGGAGGTTATATTTCATTTAAGTGATTTGATCTTGTTTGTTTGATGATTGGATAATGGTCCCATAATCTTGGTAGACCAACATGGTGGGTTCAATATCCATATATTGATCTGCCAAAAAGGTCTCTATTGTTAGCATGGGCATCTCCTACATGGATCCTTTTTCAAAGGGATGTTGAGGTGTATGATCCTTATTAGGATAGAGGTGCAACAAGTCTGTGTTAGGGTCCCTATTTGGCAATGGACATTGTGGCTACTTGGCACAATCTAGTGTATTGTAGCATATTAGTAGATCGAGCTACCAATCTCCTCAACCATCTATTGAAGGTGTCAATATTGAGAGGAGAAAATTGTGGCCATTGATGGAAAGTAGGAGGCTAGGTGCATATGATATGTCCACGTGGCATGAACTAGTGTATTTCAACGATGTTTGCACTTTGGTGAATAAAACCACTCAACACTTTAGCCATCCACCAATTGGCTATAATCACTAATCTTTGGGGCAAGTTGATATGCACTTTCAATGTTGATTGATGTTTAAGTAAAGCCTATAGATATCAAGCAGTTTAATCAAATGGTTTTGGTGAAACCATGTGGTGTGATCTAATGAACTTTGATGGATGTAGGTACTTTGATAAATCATACCATTCAACACTTTAGTAGTCTACTGATTTTCTGAAGTTGTTGATCTTCAAGGTGAATCAAAGGGTATATAGTCAAGTGAAAAAAAATAAGTTTACGCGACATGTCTTGGTTGGATTTTGAAGTCAAAGATGTTCAAGTAATTTTGGGTTGAAGAGAAGATCTCCCTTGAACATTAATATTGACGTAAAATTGATCTAGACCATTAATTGAGTGGGGTTATAGTGCATTATAAGGGATGATCAATTAGCTTTTGCAGAACCATGTGGTGTCATCTAGTAGATTTTGGTAGATTGGTCCACCTTCCACCTTGGTAGTTCAGCTATACATTGATATAATTGGTAGATAACACTAACTAGTGGTTATATGGTTGTTAGTGGCTGGTGTTGTATTTTACAATATATCATTCATATGAAAGACTTTGGAGGGGTCCATATCCCAAAGGTTTAAATTTAATAAACATGAAGGCTAATTTATGAAAATCTGTGTATTATGAGAAGTATAAAAGGTGAGAAGCTATACAATGGATGAGAGAGCATGCATTAGCCTATAGAAATTTCGTCATGATAGGGATAGTGATAAATGAGCTTAGTGGATAAAAGTATAATAGTCAATGGAGTATCTTCAAGCTTTGGGACTTCATTGACATGCTACTGGTTTTTTCATGTTTTGAAGGATTTTAGGAGAACATAGACTAATGCATGAAGAGTTTTAAGAATACAGAGTAACCCTAAATGTCAATGCCAAACCTTGTAAGAAGACAAAACATGAAAATAAGATGAGAAAAATAAAGAAGAACAATACCAACATAACTAAGATGGTGACTACAGAGAAGATTTGGAAGTTATGTTGAAGGTGATCTTAAAAGGGTCACATTAAATAATTCATAAGATACGTCATAGACATGAAAGGGCAATAACATGACCATTAGCCCGTCGTTGGAACCACCACCCAAGTCCTGACGACAAGCACAAACTCCACCGACGACATCCCCATCAAACCATCGCGGGAACAAGAGACCTCGTTCCGCCGATAGAAGATCCTAACACCAATGAAAAAATAGATCCATTGATGCCTTGTTGGAACCAAAAGACACGTTCGACCAATAGACCGATAAGGTAGTCCTTTTAAAATAAGTTTGTTCTACTATCATGAACCAAACAAGCATTATAATTAGAGACTAACAAGAACCACCAAGAAACTTATTGTTGACACATCATCAAATGGAAGAAGGATTTTTTTGGCCTAATGGATTATGACCAAATCAATTTAAACCCAATAGAGAAGATCTCAATTGGGTTGGATAAGCCCCATCGAGAGTTCACTTTACAAAACCAATCCTTGGCGAAAGAGAGCACTGGATAAATGCATCTAGAAGAGCTCCCCAACAATATACAACCTCCATGGCACTGAATCATGTATCATCCTAGAGACGAATTTCTACACCACATCTGATTTTTGGACAAAATTTTGAATCAACGAATATGTTCTTTTATACTCAATAGTCAAGAAGAATGTTATACTAACCATGGATTTCACCTATTATAATTGTTCTTAGTTGTTGCACTACTATTTCTAGTTGTTATGCAACTGTTCTTAGTTGAATTATTTCTTTGTTCTTTTTGATGAACCCTTGGTGTGTGAAGTCTTCTAGCCATTTTTGTCATAATGAAGCAGATGGAGTTCAGGGGTTTTGTTTTAGATGATATGGGAAATTTTGTTTGGAACCAAATAGAGCTAAATGGGTGTTTCAAACTCAATCAAATCTTGTTTAAAACAGCCCAACATGAAGACAAGTGTACTTAGAAGATTGGGATTGATTTTCTAATCATCATGATTTGGTTTAGAGCCAGGAAATTGAAGAAAAATGGTGATAAAGAACAATAGGACATGGGTAGAAAATGTGTCAAATTGTTTTGGGAAAAACATGCCTTAAACATTAGAGATCTTCAAATTTGGGTAAATATTTTAAGAGGTTCCTTGCAAAATCCATTTTGTGCACATTCTACAATCAATCATTTCATTCTATGAGATGACATCTCTCTACTAGAGCATATCCAATTATAACATCCAGGTATCTTTTTAATTCCTCTGTCTTTCATCAATCTCTTTACTATTTGAACCTCGTACATATGTTTTAGAGAAGAACATAAGTTGCAGCATTTTTAGGATCCAACTAAAAATATGAATGGTTGATCAACCATGCACACCTAATGATCAACTATATATGTAAATTGTAATGCAATAAGGGTTACTAACATGTGAAGTATGTGCAACCCTCATCCACTAAACTTGCATGTCTGCATGCACCTAGAACCCAAGCAAAGCTTGCAATGTTAGGATGTGTTCTAGAGTGCTTCATTAATTCAAATATTTTGAGAGGTTCCTTGCAAAATCCATTTTGTGCACATTCTGCAATCAATCATTTCATTCCATGAGATGACATCTCTTTGAGGCATTATGTCAAATAATTTAGGTGTTTTGTCTATGATTCCACATCTTGCATATATTGTCAACTTAAGCTAGTTTTTCCAATAGCTGTTGTTATTTGGTGTTTTCAATGTTGTAGAGTTAGATTTTCCTGTATACCTGAATTTATTTTTTTGTAAAATCAAGTTTATATGGTTTGGGGTTTCAAGGTGGGGTTTTACCTAACAACATAAAACCTTTGTGGTTGGGACAGAGGTATACACCTCTCTTGTTGATTACACCTTATCATCTGCTAGAGACCTTTGGGTGACTCCTAGAAATGGTACTATGATGGATTGAGGGGGAAAACAATAACAAAGGTGGTTGTGATAGTAAAGTGGAGGTTGGAATGTACACTATTTAAGTATTGTAAGATTCTAACCTAGAATCTAGAGGCACCAATTAGGCAAACCCCAGTCCTAGCCTTCATAAAAGAGTTTGCAATACCAATACATAAATGTAAAAATATATTTGATTTTGACTTGTATATCTGAATAGCTCTATTTCTTCTTGAATTAATCATTTAAAAACTAGTGCAAGAGCACCAAGGTATTTGTGAAATGTTGATTCATGGAGTCTTAGGTCAGTTTGAGTTTTGAGTCTAGAAGTCATTAATAAGGTCATGATTGACCAATTCATATTGTAAGTGTGTGCAATCATAATGAAGAGTGTTGGAGGCGGTGGCAGAGCTGTGAGAGGTGGTAATTGTTAGAAACCAAGATCAGATTTTCAAACTGAAAAGACCTTCCACAGAAGAGAAAATCAGAAAAAGAAGAGAGGTTGCAAAAGAATGTGCAACATAATATTATTCAAGAATTCAATAATTACATGATAGCGATTTTCTTTATAAAAGAAAAGATGCATAACCCTAATCTTATCTCGAGCAACAAGATAGCTCAACAAGATAACACGGATGACAACTAATTAACCTAGGAATTAAATAATTACCTAAGTAAACTTATGTAAAGTGTAATTAAATGAATTACACCAACACCATAAGTGCAACTTAGGGAGAAACAAATATTATGCAAAGATGAGTCCGACAACAAGGCTGAGGTGCACTCATTTACAAATGCAATGAATGAGGTAGAGAAGGAAAACCCAGTGGGAAAAAACCCCCTACAATGAGATGACTGCTGCAAAGAAGCACTGGAAGAACACTGTGGAGTAACACTGGAACCGCAATCGACAAGCAAGGAAAGATACTTTTGTCTACAACTAAAACCAAAACTGGAATCATGATAATGTGACAGCAAACCCGATGCCATAAACATGGATAACTCACAAACTGGAACAACCACGGAATCTATGAAGCAACAGTAGATGAGATGATGACAGAATCTAGAAATCGTGTATCTCGATGTCAATGCCAAACTGTGACTGAAACTCTTCCATGGGAAGGAGTACCAAAAATAGACTCTGAAACATTAACCATAAAAACATGGCCCTCAAACTGAGAAGAATCTGAACCAATGCGGATCAAGAAACATAATCTCTCAACTGAAGTGTGAACTGATGAATCCGACATGTGTCAAGCAATAGCAAAAAAAGTGGCCAAAAGAAACTAGGAGACCAGATAACCCATATGAGTTGCCAACAAATCAAGATGAAATATGGAGATCAAAGTGAAAACTACACTCTAATCAGATTATTATGCAAGAAACCCCCCTGAATGGAACTTTATCTCAGTTCATTTATTACAATAACCCAACGATTGTAAAAGGAGAGCATAATAAACATGCATAAAAATAAAAATAAAATAGACCTTAGATATGTGTAGAGGACTGAATTAGTTTTCCAACGCTGCAAGAATGACGAAAAAAGGATCACCGAGTCAAAAGATATGCCCTCCGGTGTGAAAACCACAACATTTGAGTTCAAAGGCCTGCAAAATAAATCTGGAGCAAAATATGGTAAAAACACTTGCACCATTGGATTGGCGTCGGAATCATATTTCCAACGGTATCTTGTTTGTGAAAAATGGAGATCGTATGCAAAAAATACGCCCGATTTAGTGCAAGTTGCTCCAAAATGCCCAATAAGGGTTGCAGGGCGCCCAGGGGGCTAAAAAAATGAGCCCCTGGTCCCATGCAGGACCAGGGGGCTGGCGGCTGGGGGCTGGGGTGGAGCCCCTGGTCACCCATACAACCCCCGCTGGTGCTGAGGGGGCTGGTGGGGCTGGTGCATAGCGCCTAGTCCTTAATAGGATCACCGTCGGTGCTTAGTAGAGCCCATGGGGGCTGGGCAGGAGGCCCCCGGTCCTCCATGTGACCGGGGCGGTTTGCAGAGGAGCTCGCAGGGGCTGAAGATTGTCCCGGTGGCACTGGAAGGAGGGAGCCACCGGTGGCGGTGGCGGGCTCAATCAAAACTAGGAGCACCGGTGTGATTTCAAAAAAACCACGTTTTTTAATTTATTTTTTTAAATCGTGCCTTAGAATGCGTGCAGGGAGGCCATACGGCCCCCCAGACAATTTTTTTTGCCTCCTGGACCAACTTCACCAAAATTGATGAAACGAAAGGCATTCTTAGGGTTTTTGGCTGCTGCGAACGCGATGGTGACCTCCATTTCTGCCCAAAATGCTCCGAAAAATCGTCTACCCCTAGATCTTGCAAAAAAAACTTTGAGCTTGAAACCCTCACAGATCTAGCAAACGATGCCCAAAATCTACAAAATAAAAGCCAATCTTGACTTTTTCCAGTGCTTTGAATCCAATGGTGAAGCTCGATCTGATCCAAAATGCTGCATAGATGAACTCAAGGCATGATACCTTCGAGGAATCTCGAACGAACCCTACAATGATTTTCTCAAAAATCTGAGAAGGGGCTGCAAATCAAGGCTCTAATACCATGTTAGAAACCAAGATCAGATTTGCAAACCAAAAAGACCTTCCACAGAAGAGAAAATCAGAAAAAACAGAGAGGTTGCAAAAGAATGTGCAACATAATATTATTCGAGAATTCAATAATTACATGATAAAGATTTGCTTTATAAAAGCAAAGATGCATAACCCTAATCTTATCTTGAGCAACAAGATAGTTCAACAAGATAAGGATGACAACTAATTAACTTAGGAATTAAATAATTACCTAAGTAAACTTATGTAAAGTGTAATTAAATATTAATTCGGTAAGTGCACCAAGATGGTTCCCAAAAGGGACTTAAGTGGCCACTTTTTTCTAAAATCAGGAAATGCTGACCTTGGACGTGAAATTGAGGATAGTTACACTCAAAATTTTGAGATGGAACAAAAACAAGGATCGAAGTGCTCTGAGTCTACTTTCTAAACTACTAATTTATTTTGAAAATGGTTGAGATTAAGGGGTTCAAAAGAGGGATGTACACAAATTAGTGATGTTTTTGTCAGAAAAACATAACATAGCAACTCTTGTACGACCCTAGCATGGTGAAATTTTTTGTAGTATTTTTAAAATCGCTATAGTCAGAAGTTAGCTAACAGCATCTAGTTGATGCACAATTTTTCTGATAATTTTTTAATGAATATTTGATTTTTTACTAATTTTCTAAGTGGGAACTTCCTGAAAAGCAAAATTTTAAATTTTTTTTGAAAATTATTGATTTTTTTAATTTTTTTTAAAAAAATTTGTAGAATGGAGTCTAGTTTCTAAAAATGTAATTTATTTGAAATTTTGATGAACCATTAATTTATAACAAAAAAAACACCAAATATTGCTTTTTGGAAAAAAACAGACATACAAACAAAAGAAATTATGGATGAAAGGCTTAACATTGTCAAAAACTGAAAAAAATTACATTGTTGGATAGCTAAGAGAGAACCTAACATTACCCATGTTTTCGATTTTGTCGATATTAAACTAGATGCAATCTTGATGGTGAGCACGGACCCGATTATGTCAAAAATTGTAGAATTTGCAAAAATACGTCTCTAGCCTTGTTGGGAATACCCTCCAAGCCTTTGGGTTGGTATTCCAAGGAAAATAATTTCAATTTTTTCTTTGTTTTTAACGTGAAATAACGCGAGTGCGTTTTGTAAAACAAAAATTCAAAAGTGGCCAGAAAATTGGTACCCAACTTCATGCACCCGCCCTTACACCAACAGTAATGTCATTTTTTAATAAACCCTACCCCAAGCTAGTGTAAAGTGAGGGTTTTTAGTTATAGATTTTAGATGAGAGTTTTCCCATCTAAAAATTGTTGATTAGGGCCCTATGTTGACTGGTAAGAAGATTTGAGTGGTTTTTTGGAGTTGGAGGAAATAATTTGGGTACCTCCTTTGAAACAAAGACCTAATTGGTCTATTAGGACAATGTTGTTTCTAGGTTTTGTGTGAGATGGTCCAAAGTGACCCATGATGGTTTTGAAGGTAAGTTATAGTTTTCCTTAAATGGTGTCTAAAAGAGTAGATAGATTGATTGTTGAGTGTTCATTGTGAGATAAATTCAAAAATCTGGGTCTACAGACCTAATAGATGAGTTGAATATTTTTTGCAAAGGAGTGCTTTGGAAGAGTTTTGTGAATCAATTGGTTGTTTGAATCAGCTTGTTTTGTGATGATTTGTTCAAAGCCAAATTGCTTTGCATCAAAAAATTTCCGTCATATTGAAGCTTGATGGGAAGAAGGGTCCATTGAGAGAACTCAAGGGGTGTTACTTGCTAGGAGGAGAGAGGTTGTGAAGTACTTGTTGGCTTGAACAAGTGAGTAAGCTCACCTTCCTTGTATTGAAGAGGATGTATCGGGTATGTATTTCCTCAGTCAGGATTAAATTATAACTGATGGTTTTGTGATGAGATGGTGTTGATGACAAATCATATAACTATGATAATTGAAATTATTTTGGTGGTCATATGACATTCTTTTTTAGAACATTTATAAAGAAAGTATAGATTAAATTTTGTTGTGCAGAAGCAGTGAGTAGGCTACATTCCTCTGCTTGGCTCAAATCTTGATTTGGGTGATGAGGACAGAGGTATAATGGATTTTGTTACCTCACACTTGTTCCAGTCATGTAATCACCTTGATGACTGTTACCTCACCCATGTTCCAGTCATGTGTTTACCTTGATGACTGATTGACTTGTTTTTAGGGCTTATAGCTCACAAGAAAAATGAAGGCCCTTTGACCTTTTAGATCATCTATGATAATTTAATTACATCAACAAAAAACCATGGAAGGATTTAAGTACTTAGGGTTTTTTTGAAGATATCACCGTACTATTTGAAGATTTTGGTCTGTACCTATTTTAAGCCAGATGTTATGCTTTTGGCCTTGAGATTGAGTGGGACTCTCAAAACTGACATTTTTTGGTCTTGACAATAGAATTTTAGTATGATATGGTTAAGATGGTTTGATTGAGAAAAACAAAGGATAAGCCTCAATCTTTTATGTCATTTAAAGATTGGAATAAAGATTATTGGGTAGGACAACTTAAGACCTTAGATTTGCACCAATTATATATGAGCTAGAGACCTAACCTATACCTCATGTAACTCTCCATGATTATAAATATGATCTTCAAATTAGAAATATATACATTATACGCAAGATTGATTTGTTTAGTAGATACTTAGGGAATGTGTAAACATGATAGTGAATACCTTGAACTAGTTAGCTTTATCTACTAGTTACTTATGATCAACTAAGGACATTTATATTTCAATATTGAACTTCAAAATTTAGACAATTGCCACCTGCACTACACATAAATGGAGGTGCCCTTTTAACACATTTATTTGATTATGCTTTCATCTCCTTTAACATTTGACTATACTAACTTATTTTGAAAAAAAAAAATGATTTCAGTGTTCTATCCCATGGCTCAGTTCTTGTTTTTGTGTTGAACAAAAATCAAACACTAAGCTTCATTATCATGTTGGATTGTTAGAAAGCTACAATGTGAATACAACTTCTTTAGAGTCTTCATTCTATTCTATCTCTGCAACTTTGTTCTTTCCAAATTTATTTTTACATACTAACAGTGACCATGAAAAAATTATTGCAAGAGTGGGAGGTTATTCTTACCTATATGAGCCACTTTGGTGGGCAGGCATGATTACTAGCAAGTGCTTATTACTTATTAAATCAGGTTTAGGTAACAACTATAGAATATTAATGTTTGACAATTGACATAGATTACTTGCATTCAAACTATTAATTTCCTTATTTACAATATTTTTTGAGATTATAGTTGTATGGCTGGAGAGTTTATATATTCATTGCTTTCAAAATTTATAGTTTATCTACAGTGACTTCACTACCAGTCCTTAACAACTATTTCAGAATCAAAATTTTAACTCAAAATTACATTCACTGTCTTTTTCAAATAACTACTAACTACTCTGCAAACCAAAACCTCCTTTTCATTGCCCACAGTTTTGTAAAACCCCCAAAAACTAACTACAGACAACCAAAAAACTAAATTCATGACATAGGATTATGTTTATTGTAGAGTTGTAGATGAGCTACTCACCACAATTTCCATATAGGTCCCATTCATCTTCTTCTTCCTCTGAGGTCTCTGCTCCAACTTCTCCAACCGCTTTGCTTCATCATTTTCCTTCACTATCACCACCTCAACCTCTATTAATTCCATAATCAATTTCAGAGCCTTCCACCCGTGTGTTGATCCCTCTCTCCATCTGACCATTTCACAAAGGGTACACATTTCTCTATTTCTTCATCCTCTTTTCTTTCAAATCCCTCACCAATATCCATCCCAACTCATGAAATCACCCATTCCAATAGTGAGTCCATGACCTCTAGATAATCCTTACGCATCAATGCCTTCATCACCTTTTTCACAACTTCAATCGACTCTCCTAAATCTAAGCCCCAAGCCATTATCAGTGAATAAATGTCCAAATTAGTTTTGTACCCATGCTTGAGGTCATTGAATCCTCTTCCTAGAATTAGTTGCACTAACTGCACTAATCATTCATCGTTGTACAAGAAACACCCCATCAGTCTCTTTACCGATGCTTCTCCATAGAAGTGTGAGAGTTGTTTCTTCGTTTTAAGTGTGAAACCAACCTCCATCGCCTATACAACGACAGAGCCACCACCTCCTATACACCGTTTTCACACCTATTGTTTGCCACAATAGAGAAGCATCGAGAAATTAATGCCTCGAGAATTTAATAGGTTCATTCACATTCCTTTCCATAAATGCTCGGCGTATGATCATCGCCACCACCCGACTCCACACACTTCTCTCATTCACTTCAAGAATTAGAACTTGCAATTGATCCTTCATTTATTAGTAATGTCTTTATCGCACAACTGTTTTATTCATTTTTTTTTGCTTTCATTTGTAGTCATCTTTAGGTTTACTCCCAGGCATTGATATTGATATTTGACCAATAACATATTTTCCCTTGTTGTTATGAATGGATATTTGCATAGCAAAGCTACACTAACAGACACCATTGTAGAGCTCCCTAAAATGCACCACCCATTTCATTCTTGTCATTAGGGGAAAACATTTATTTTAAATATCTCGATAAAGCCTCAGGATGTCACATCAGTTAGTAA
Source organism: Sequoia sempervirens (assembly GCA_007258455.2). Taxonomy (NCBI): domain Eukaryota; kingdom Viridiplantae; phylum Streptophyta; class Pinopsida; order Cupressales; family Cupressaceae; genus Sequoia; species Sequoia sempervirens. Next base: position 2,350 of record VDFB02006848.1, on the reverse strand, counting down.
TAATCATTATCATCGTATCGGTGAGACTGTAATTCTTCTTCCACTGATAGCCACCTTCTCCACCAATGAAAAACTTTCCATAGGTCTATCGGCGGGACGCCAGATAACATCACCCCGATGCACCCCAAATCCACCGATATACATTATGCACTTGATAATCCATGGTTATATCAGGCCATCGGAGGAATGCAAACATTTGTTCCACCGATGATCATGTGTCACAGTGATGTGCTTACTTTTGTTGACTTTGTCGGTCTATCGAGGAGAGAACCTTAGGAGTCAACCTAATAGGGTATTGTTACACCGATACTAGGTTATGATTTTCTTTCATCGAGTCATCGATGAGGCTATAATGGGGGTTTCGTCGATGAGGCATTGTTATGCCAATAGTGCTATTTTTTATTTAGGGATGGGGAAAGATTTATGGAGTCTCAAACTATTATGGTCTCATGCTTACTATTATGCTTTTGATATATTTTTTCCAACCATCCATAGCTTGTTTGAAAGCACTTGTTTTAGGCTTTTAGCCATAGCAACAAGGCAGTGAATTGTTTGACAAAATGCTTTGGTAGACATGTATGGAAAACGTGGTAGCATAGACAAGGCAGTGAACTATTTGAAAAAATGCCTCAAAGAAATGTGGTCTCATAGAATGCCATGACAAGCAAATGCAATTGGTAGCTGCTCCTAGTTATTAGTTATGCAATGTGAAGTAATTGCATAACTTCTTAGGTTGACTTTGTAAAAACTATATTGTAATTGAAATTTTGTCATCTATCAACATCTAGTTATTAGTTATGCAATGTGAAGTAATGCTTTGAGTTTGAAAGATGTGCAATGCAATGCAATCAAAGATATGAATATAAACTACAAAAATCTATTCTTTACAATTCATTAGTTAAAATATTTATTGTATTTGCTCTCTATATCTCTAGGCTATGGAAATGCCTTTCAATTTCAAAAGAAATAGTTGTATCTCTTGTTCTATAATTTTTTACCTTTTTTTAAAATCTGATTTTTTCCCATTTTTTTCTAGATTTTTCCCATTTTTGACTGCATGGGGTTATGTTTCAGAGTTTTAATGCCAATTTTTTTGTACATCCCAATGTATTTCACCTTCACCTTGCAGTAGTAGTAGTAGTGCTCTCATATTGCATTCTTTGTTTTTGTGCATTAGCTACATTTTTTATGTGTAACAATGTTGTCATAACCTTATGTGTCTGGTATGCATGCATGGTAATGTAGTGTTTATATTTGTGGCCTTTGTATTTGATTAGCATGAAGCTAATAGTAACATTGTAAGCATTACTACAAATGTTAGTTTTTTAGTAAATTAGATTGATCATTGTAATTATTTTTGAAATTTTCCTTTCGCAATTATTTTAACACACACATGCAAGTACAATTTAAGTAATGGTTGTTTTATTATGAAAACAAGGGTAATCATTACCTATGTAATATAATGTGTTATTTTTTTCTTCTTTTTGCAGAAATGTATTGATAAAGTCAAAGAAGGGGATAAAGTTAGGGTGTTGGATCTGTTTGATGGTGATGATGTGGGAATTGTGTGGATTCACTCCCTATCTATTGTACATGGAGTCAACTTGAAAGGAACAGGAGATGCAAATGTAAACATTTTAAAGGTCACAAGTAACATACCCCTTGTTTATGAAGACAAAATAGATGGAGTTGTTCGTCTGAAAGAGAAAGAGGGAACCTTCACACAGTGGCCACTAAAATATTTGTAAAAAATGATATAGTTGAACATGTTTATCATGTACTAGTTGCTAGACATCTTGGCTCACTTCTTTATGTAGTATTTTGAATTTGTTGTTCAGAGATCTTAATTATCATGGTGTATTTGAAAGAGTTGGAAACTCTTAGACAGCTTTGACATCTTGCAACTTGATATATATATATATATTTGAATTAAATTTTTTATTGCAGATTTCCTTTATTTATCATGATGTTGAATGAATCTTTTAATTCTAGCATGTTGTACATATATACTCTTAGACAACTTTGACATCTTGCAACTTGACATATATATATACTTACATTAAAATTTTTATTGCAAATTTCCTTTATTTATCATGATGTTGAATCAATCTTTTAATTCTAGCATGTTGTACCTTGTTCGTATATGTAATATTTTTATTTACTTTTATGTTTTAGTTCAAGTTTAATATTATTTTAGTTTTGCATTATAAAATTTATGGTATTTAATAAATTATTCATTTTATGACTATATTTACTACCAATTAATGGAGACCAGTAAATAAAAATGACTAAATATATGACTAAATTAATGACTAAATATATGACTAAAGTAATGACTAAATTAATGACT
>VDFB02006847.1:0-30415 GCA_007258455.2 Sequoia sempervirens | reverse complement strand
TTCAATCGTCTTTAGATCCATATAAGTGGATGCATAGTTGATTTGAAGCTATCACTCCTCCATTGATATCTTTATTGCACAAACAACCTCATGTTCTAAATCACCTACCAATTGACCTCATGTACTACATAAATGTATGCAAAAAATAGACCAATTTTTTTCCTAATTGACCCTCCACACCTCTTTGACATACCCATTGCACAACAAGGTGAAGTTGCTAGTTAATATTTTACTTAAAGTCTTAATATTGTTTGAGAATATATTGAACAAGACACATTATATTTTTACAATACATATTAATGATCAAGAATGCTTCTAGATAATTATATGAAAAAATTTCATATTAAATTAAATGTTTTAGATCACATTCCATAATCTATCACTAACATAAAATAACAAACCACGCCCACCCCCAAAGTATATTAATATTCATAGAAAGGTTATACAAATATTTATTACTAGAATATATAGTGGAACTATTAAAGAATAGTTAACTAAATAACTTAGCCTACTGATTAGCTATTAATATACAACATAAGATTTATAGTATATTAATATTTATAATATGTATATTAGTATACACAAAACTATCTATAATAATTAATACTTCTAATTAGTAGTACATATATCATATTATATTATTTATATATGATATAATGTGATAATAATCATTTAAAATAATTTTATTTATTTTATAGTTTTTTACTTCTTTTAGAATTATTTTGTTTTATCTTATCTATATTGTTTATTAATCAAGAGGCATTCTACAATGATAATCATGTTGTTACTAATGTAAACAAAAATAAATAAATAAATATAATAGTTTTAAATTAATATGTATCATATTTTTAAGATAGATATATTTCAAATATTTGTACTAGTTTATTTTGATTTGAATAAATACTTTATATTTGTATGCAAACTTTAAATTTACTTTTGGAAAAGTGATCATTTGTTATTTAGAAAAAAATAAAAAATAATAAAATAATTCTCAAATAAATTAAAAAAAGATAAGCAATGTAAATAAAATAAAATAATTCTTAAGTACATAAAATAAAATTACTCTTAATTAAATTAAATAAATGAAGACATATCTTGATCTTTTTATATAGATGTATTTAAGATATCTATACTAGTGTATAGATTTGTTTTTTATTGTGGACAAAGTAAAATAAAAAATTAAAATTTATTTTGTTTTATAGTTATTGTTTTTATTTTTATATTTAATTATGATAATATAACTAGTATTTGATTACTAAACTCAATAAGTGAAGATAAAAAAATAATATTGTAAATATATATAATAGATATTTGAGAATCATCAATGGTATTCAATAAACTTACAAATTAGTTATTAGTAAAAATAATAGAAATTAGTGTCCATAATAATATATTGATATTTATGAGTTTATTAATTACTAAATATTGTTTTTAGATTTAATTAGTATTATGATGACATATTTTTTAATACATTAGGTACAAGTTTGATTTTCTCGTCATGGCGGTTCATCAAAATCTAGAGGTTCTCTTTAACATGGTTCCTATATCTAACTAGTTTGGTGTTTTCTTGAGCCATCCTTGGCTCAATGCTATGCAATGTTCTTCATATATTCTTCATTATTGTCTCAAGTTCATTCATAAAAAATATATATTCATTGTTCCTCATTATGATTATTAACCTCTTTCTAAGAATGGTCACTTCTATATTAACTCCATTTTCAAATGTATAGGTCCTTTATACACTTGGAAAAATACTCTCTTAATATTTATGTGTTACATTAATTATAAATCTTGTATTCATTCCTTTTTATCCTTCTCTTAATATCTATCCCCTTAAGTATATTATCTTCCTCTTCATCCTAATTGTGGTTTTAACATATATTCCAATGAGCCATGTATTCCTAACCCCATTATGTCTCCTCCTTTCTATCATAGATCTAATAATCACGAGGTCTTATTCCTATAATCCAACATCTTCATATTGTATCTTGTCTAGTTAGAAGCTACGAACCTCAACCTCAACCTCATCCTCCTACACACCAATGCTAGCCCCAACTCTAACCCCTTCTGCAACCTAACCTACAATCTCAACCCTTGCATGATCATTTTATCCAAAGTCTTCTTCAACCCATTCCTAAACCTCAAACCCCACCCCAACCAACACCCCATATCTAGCCTCTAATTTAGCCAATTTCCCAACTTTAGCCTCTTTTTCAACCTTAACTCAACCCACCTAAAATAAATGCAAAGGAAAATTCAAATTAGTTCAAGTATTTTACCTTCTTATACATTGTCACATTTTCTTCTTATTTATTCCATTCATCCTCTTATTGATCCTCCTATCTCTCCCATCATCACCCTATGCTACAATCCCCTACTACCATCTCTCCTATCCTAAACCTACCTACCTCTTTTCCTAACATCTTAGACCCTCATCCCCACTTTGTTTTACTTCTCCACCCAAACTTAAAAACATAGTTTGTCCCTTGTTTCCTCTTTTAGTGAAAAATGCCAACCATTTTTGGCTCCTCAAAATTATATCTTCTCCATAGCATATCATATAGCTTTAGCAACTCTATTTTCAGTCGTTTTCAAAATAAATCCGTTAGTCATTTTCACACAATAGAAATAATTCTAGGTTTTTATTGTCTTTAAAAATGTGTGAATGCTCAATCTGAAGCGCTTTTTTGATATGTCCTTTAGCGCCGTGGTTTTTTCTTAGCTTTTTTTTCCTCGTCAGATATCTATCAACTATCTATCACTACCATGGAAGTTCTGCAACGCAATTTGAGAGATCCTATCAGCATACTAGACCTTCTTAAGTAAAATTTACAGGTTAATTTTTTTGAGCTACCAAAGGAGGTCAAGGATTTAGTGAGCTCTTTCTTCAAGTCCTGCAAAGCAGTTTGTCCCCATTGCAATTTTACAAGAGGCAAGATTTTGTTATCTTAATAATAAAATGAAATGCAAGTTTATTCAACCTAGGTTTCAATGTCCCAATTGTGAGCACTGTTTTACAGTGGGTGGAAGAAATTATTATTCAACAGGCAAGAAAAGGAAATTCAAAACTCTGGGCCAAATTCAATCCTCAGAAAAGAAAGCCAATACCTAGTTTGGGAAGCAGAGAAGGAGGCTATAGTAATTACAGATTGTTGCAATTTGACGGAAAACTCTGAATATTCAACAATCCTAAATCAAGAAGAGAGGGCATATCAAAGAGCATACGGTTATGATTTTGATTGTTGTATAGAAGAAAGCCATATTGCAAGTTCTAGTCTCCCTGATCTGATTGATATCAATGACTTTGTAGTTGCTAATTGTTACCATTATTCAGATTCAACACAAAATTTTGGTTTATGCGAGGATATACAAGAGAAATCAGCTTCTTATGGATATGAAAGTCCTTCAATACAGAAGGAAACAACTGGAGTAGCAGGAAAAATATCCAATCAATTATGAGGAGAATTCAGATTCAACATAGAATTTTGGATGATGTAAGAACATACAAGAGAAATCAACTTCTTATGGATATGAAGGTCCTTCCATACAAAAAGAAACAACTGGAGCAGCAGGAATAGATTCAATCAATTATGAGGAGAATTGAGATTCAACACAAAATTTTGGATCATGCGAGGACATACAAGAGAAATCAGCTTCTTATGGATATGAAGGTCCTTCAATACAAAAAGAAACAAAGAATATCCAATCAAGAATGAGGAGAAATATCAAGCTGTTGGGGAGCTTTTCAATGATATAAGGGATTATTTTGATGGTCCATGTTCAGAACTAGCTCTGGACAATTTTTCCAAGATAGTAGATGAAGGAATATCTGATTTCATCACCAAGTTTGTTGAAAAATACATTGAGAACATGGATTTTTCTTGGGAATCTGAGCTCTGATCAATATTTCCAGCTTCCAAAAGGGAAAGAATTTTCATCTGTAGAAAGAATTAGATATTTTTGTCTGTTGTCCATTTTGTATTGGATGAGTTGTGGACAATTTGGGTTTTCTATTTAATAGATTTATGTAGGATTAGAATTTTTTTCCTTTTGATTTATGAACGAAATGTGTATGTAGATAAATCCTTTATTTACATATCAAAATGTATATTAAGATGATAAATTAATATTTATATTAATAGTAATAGATTTTGAAATATTTCTCGCTATGGAGACAATCTTAATAACAATAAATTTTCAAATATTTCAAACTTCAAAATGTTAAGATAACTATTGGGTTTGAATTCTTTTTAAATATAATTTCATTTAACTATCAAACTAAAATAGTTGGGCCAAGATAATCTAGTTAATCACCCTGATCAATAGAAGTGAGAAATATCATCATTTGTTAAGTGCTGATAATTATTTTCATTCTTTTCAATCTTCGAGATGCTGCTGGGAAAAGATTGTTGTTTGAAAAAAACAAAAAAAACAAAAAAAAGAGTGTGCTAATAGCCGTTTGAGTACATTAAACAGTTATGCAAAATATTGCCTACATAAATCAAAGAACTGTTGAAACTGAGCTATGATGCACTAGAAGAAGAAGAGAAGGAAATGTTTTTATTGTCTTTTATAAATGTGTTTACTACTTCCTAGCATAGAGTAAACTAGGTAATATCATATACCATTTTATTCTATTTGAATGCATTTAGGATTAAAATATATCATTCAATGGATTTCCTTATGGTAGATTTTAGAAAAATCTCAACTTTCTCTTATTCAAGTTGTAGACCTCCAAGTTGTATTTATCTCTATTCACTAATTGAGTTTTACTGTTGCAAGTACCACATATTTTTATAGGTTGAGCTGCATATAAAGGTTGTATGATATATGGATATGTCCACAACTATTGGGTCTCTATTGCAAACATGGATGCAACCATGATTTTTTTGATTCTATCCTACCTAAATTTATCCATAGTTTGAGAAAAATTAATTTTGAGTACTAGGACACCTTCTCAACTCTATTATTTTGGGTTTATACCATATTAGAGAATTCGAATTTATTCTATTATTTTGGGTTTAGAAAATCAATAGCACTATTAAGAACAAGAGTTGCAGAGCAATGAAGTTTCTGCCAAAAAGAGCAAGAATAGTCATATTTTGATTTGGTGTGTCTGCTATGTTTTACCAATAGAGTTATATTATTAAAACTTAATAGTAATCTTGAAATTTGTCAAATGGAGACATGTAATATTATAAACAAATTTTTGGAATAATGTGTTAGGCAATCTATTGATAGACCTAATCAAAGATACTCATAAGCATGATATAATGATTTTACTCCAAATGAGAACAATGGCATGGGTACATTAGGTCACATCATCATTTGTAGCATGCTCATCTATGATTGCATCAAAAACAAAGTCATGCTTTTATGTAGGTCAGTATTGATCTTTGATATTTAGAAAAGTGGAGAGCATCAATGAGAGATGGAATATTTTATGATTTTGTAAAGGCATGAAATATTTTATGATTTCGCAATTTGTTATGAACTTCTTTTTATATGCATTTATAATTTTTGTGAAAATTTAAAAAGATAAGACTCAAGTGAATGTGAAATCTATTAGAATTTTAAAGGTTTATAATATTAGAAACCATACAAAACTTAAGATAGGAGGACTTCTAATATACAATCAATTTATTTATTTCTAAAGTTCACTTATGCATCCATATTTCATTGCAGTCATCTCTGTATGACCTAGGTCAAGATAACTTGTGTGTGCTCAATCATCAAACGATTTCATCACCCTAAAAAAAATTTGAGACCACCATTCACCTAGATCATTGTTAAATTTTTGCAATATTACAGTTCAAGACATCATGGTGATGAAGACCTGAGTTTGACCAAGAGTCATTGCTTGTTGGTTAATTTTTGTAGTTATCAAAATATAAAATAAATTTTAATTAAAAATATAATGCTATGATCCTCACAATGAAACAAAAATAAACATTAAAATGTTAATTTGAGAAACAAACAAACACATCCATCCTCACAGTTACCAAAAAATTCATGTTGTCTTCCAAGGCCTACTTTAATCATAAGTTTGTTCATTTTTAAAAGCGTGATATTTCAAAACAATAAATGAAACACTACAACTATAAGGAACACTTTAAATAGTCAATTGTGGCATCCACAAAACTAGATACAACATCAAACTGTTCAAATACAAATCTCAAGTACAAAGCCATTTGCAAGGTTAAAAAGAGGGTGCCAACTGGAATCACTTCTATACCTTTTAGACAACTTCAAAAAAATTACTCATTCAAACCTTGAAGAAATCAGAGAGAAGCAATGAAAAAGGAAGTACACTAAAAAAAATTAAGATAGATTTATGAAATTAAGCCAACAGAGACTACTATATTTGTAGAATATTGAATAGAGTGTAACATAATTTCAGAATCAGAGTTACTTTTGCATACATAAAGTAAACCTATCTATCTAATGTGCACAAGCATTCATTCAAGTTTATAGGAATCAAGTTCCCTTGGTATAAGATCACATAATCATATGTATTATTTTTCCCATCATTGTTGCATTAAACCTCATAAAATAGAAGATGAGTGCAATTACAAAGTAGGAAGAAATCCAAATGAGAACAGTGAGAAAAGTAAAATAGTGTCAGAAATTACAAGGAATTCATTCTTGGCTTATGATAGATCACAAAGTGTCCCAAAACATTGATTAAGCGGACATACTTTCAAGCCCCATTGACCCGCTTTGATCACTGCTAAATGATAGTACAATTTCTTGCTTTCTAGAAGAAATAATTTATGAGAAATGTAGACAAGAATCTGAGAAAGACCACTAATGAAAGAAAATTACAGAACAACGATACTAGAAATCACAAGGAATTCTCAGTTGATAATGACAATTTGATTCCTCATGATAATATTGCCTTATTTTTATTGGCAAAAATTTATTGTTGAACATTGAACTATTTGATGTTTAAGAATAGTTTTTGAAAGCTAATGATTTTCATGGAATCAAGATTCAAGGAGATGAACCTCATTTCAGCCTAAGGGAGTTGATGACAAGCAAGAAGTGGAATTTCTTATAGAAGGTAAATCAATAAATATCAAACAAAAATGTCGGTGCCTCTTGAGGCAAAAGAAAATTTTCAATTATATTGGCTTTATAGGAAGAGACCTCCCATCTTGTTCTTATAGTAATCAAAACTGATTTTTTAAAGAACAAGCAGTAAAATAAGTACTTCCAATCAACCCCATTTCAGCCTAGGGGAGTTGATTACAAGGAAAGAAGTGGTGTTAGTTTTATGATCAGATGTAATGCACAGAAAATTAATTCAAAATCAGACACAATAACACAACAAATACCCTGGGAAAACCCTCCTCTTGAGGGAGAAAAACCCAGCAACAAAGATCTCTCTATTATATAAAAATAATGGCAACAAGTCTCTTTACAATGAGGCCAATCTCAAGGCCAATAATCATCACCTTCACAAGATGCAATGATAGACAAATAATTTGCACTTCCTTGCAACTCGAATCTGCTCTTGAAGAGTTCGCAATCTACACTTGATGAATTCACAATCTGCTCTTGGTAATTTTCACTTGAGAGAAGAGAAGAGACTTTGAACTTGCTTGATTGTTGAATGAGGAAGAAATTTGTTTCTATATACATTGTGCAAGAGGAGGTCAGACTTCAAGCGGTAGCGGTCGGCCACCAAAAATATAATTACAAATAAAAGCCACCAAGGGTTCTGGTAAATAATATTGATTACAAGGAAGATCGGCCATCTTCAATAATTAATCATCATTTATTATTAATGGCGTGTCTCTTGAATTTATCCAATCGCTATATATATAAATTAAATAGCCTTAGCTATTATTTAATTTATTATCTTGTCATCAAGAAGATTGTTGGAAGAAGACCATGACGCTGCCATAAACATCAACACTCCCTCTTAGCTAGGGAGGATTCTTCCAGCTGCACAAGACATATCACCTCATCGTGATGTCTATCACAATGGCTACAACCATATGTGGAATGGAAATATATCACCTCATCATGATATCAGATATCACCTCATCATGATATCTACCACAATGGCTACAACCATATGTGGAAAAGAATGATATCACCTCATTGTGATATCAGATATCACCTCATCATGATATCAACCATAATGGCTACAACCATGTATGGTATGTACAAGTGTTCATCACTTGCGTGATGTTGTCACCTCAACATGACTTTCACCATGGATCGCCCAGAGGTTGAAACACAAGTACAAAAAAATCATCACGGACTCTCTCACGTGATGCTATCATGGATTCACACACATGACATCCACCATGGCTCTCCCAGAGGGTGGAAACAAGGGCGTTCACCTCAAACTTCTTGTGTAGAGAAGAATGCATTAACAAGGGATTTCACCTCCAACTTCTCTCACAGAGAAGAACTCATTAAAGAGGATCACTGATACTGAGACTCCTTCTTGGCTAGGGCTTGATTCTCCACCATACCAAGCTTGTCTCGAAAGTACTCAAACTTTATCCTGGAGAGAGGCTTGGTGAGAATGTATGTTGTTTGCTCATCAGTGCTGATATACCTCAACTGTATAGCTTTCCTCAATACCATATCTTTGATATAATGGTATTTGATCTCAACATGCTTGGTTCTGTCATGAAACACATGATTGACAGAAAGCTTCACACAACTCTGGTTATCACAATGAATGATAGTAGGCTCCATTGATTGTCCAAACAATCCCGCAGCGGTTTCTACTTAAGCCACACTCACTTCCCGAAAGCTTCGCCAGAATATACTTTGGCCTCCTCATGGTAATTAATGCCAGATGATCTTCCCGCTGCACCCCAGATATCATAGCACTTCAAACCAAGGCAACATCTGAGGTGCTCTTCTAACTGTGCTGATTAATAATCTCTAAATTCCAATCAAAATCAAGATAAATCCATGCAACTTCCTAAATCCATACCCCACGAAGAATATCCCCATATCCAAGTGTATCATGCAAGCATCTCGTGATATGCTTCAATTTAATTAGATATATTTGCCTTGGTTCATACATGAACTCAATTTTGCGCACTCACTGCATTGCAAATATCTGGTCTAATATTGACTAGATACATCAATGATCCAATCAACTACCTGTACATAGTAGGATCCACCACATCTAAACTAGTTGCAGCCTCCTTAAGCTTCTAAAAATTGGTTTCCATAAATCAACACCAAGATCAACTGGATTACCATCTTCTTCAGGTTCAGTAGACTCCCTCTGAATCTTTAAGTACATGCATCAACCTTCTTACCTCGTCGACCAATGATTGCCTGCAACGCTTCCTTAGATAAATGTTTTGCTAGTGCACACCTCTGGTACTGAAGAGAGTTCAGGGTTGACCTCCTCGACCTCATTGCATATCACTCTATTTTGAATAGGTTTACAGAGCTACCAATATCAAATCCAGATGGTTGTCTTTGTGCAATTTTTATCTCAGTAGCTGAATAGGTCTTTCAAATATTTAACACTTGGCCTTGCAACACTACAACCTTCACTTCTTCTCAGTGAGTCACATAACTCCCTCTTGATCCCTGCTTCAGATATTGCAAAGAATTCTTCTGGAAGTGAACTCCCTCTAGTCACCAACTCAGTCCTATGGCTACAAGTTGCGACTTCACACTTGATCATTTCTTTGGTCGGCATGACTTCCTCACAAGATGCCTCAAGCTTTTCATCACTAAGCAATCTCTCATCACCTTCTTGCCCCTAGATCTATCCTGGAAGCATTTTTGGAGAGAGATTACTAACAGTTTATAATTATCCAAGAAAATATCAAGGCTAGAATCATACAAAGTTTACTATCTCAGGTTATAGCATGAATACATAATAATTTATGAACAATGTTAGAACATGAATAGATAAATCAACCTAAGGAGAAATATATCAAAAAATCAGAATGAAGGGATAAAGAAACTTATCTTTATTGAATTTTGATATAACTCTTTCTTCCATCTTTTACTCCTCTCGAGAGTGCTAAACTCAACACAACAAAAGATAATCTGCACAACTACAGATTTCTTGAATGCATTATGCAGTTAGCATGTAGAACCAGCTCTCTCCAAGAGTTCAAGGCTCTATCACAGTTCATGCATTAGAGAATGATATCGATGTGACCAACTAATCACCATCGAAATTGCAATTCTCTTTTTATTTCAGAGTCACGCTCAGAAATCTTCACAACCAACTTGCAATAAATGAAATCTTCAAAGGATCTTATGCTAGTAAACACAATTCAAGAGAAACCACTATCTCTCTTTGCTAATTACAAGATCCAAATAAATGATATAACTCAGCAAACAAATAATACTTATCTCTTTAAATATTTTGATGGATGGAAATACCGACTTACAAAGTATAAGATATGTTGCTCTTTAAGTGCATAAATCAACACACAACCTTTCTCACGCTTTGAACACGTGCCCATGGCTTAGAATAGAAATTCCTGTAAATCCTTCTGAGGGGAGATCTCATCCACATCCACAAATGAAGCATGTTGATTAGGCCTAGTTGGGAAATCCTTTGCATAGTGACCAAACTTGTCACAACGAAAACATTGGACTTTGGAGAGGTCCCACTTCTTCTTGAATGCGGGAGCACCATCAACTCCTTTATCTCTATTCCTCTTGAAATATCCTTTCTTTCCACCTTTCCCTTTCTTCTTCGAGGATTGAGTGGAAAGAACATGAATGTCTTCATTTGTAGAGCTTCGACCAATACCTCTTGCAGCCAACCTAGACTCTTCTTGAATACAATCTACCCTCAAACGATCAAACTTGGGAAGTTTCGATTTTGCACTGATTCCTTGAATGTAAGACTCCCAAGATGAAGGAAGACCATTAAGGGCAAGCATGGTCAAATCCTTGACATCAACAAAATGACCAATAGAAGAGAGTTGATCTCTCAATTCATAAATCTTCATGAAGTAAGCGATGACAGATTCTCCTTCCGCCATCTTCACATGATGAAGTTGTTGCTTCAATGCAAGTGCCCGACTTGTGTTATTGATTTCGTATATCTCCTCCAAAGTTTTAAACATCTCTCTTGTTGTCTTCAACTTGGAGACAATAGGAACAATATGATCCTTCACAGAATCAACTAACATCTTCTTCGCCTTAATATCTTTCTTCTTCCACTGTACCTTCTCTTCCTCATTAGTAGGTTCAGAGACTTTGCTCTCCACAAACTCGACCAATTCACTTTCTTCCAAGGTGAGCATAATTTTGAATCTCCAAGATGTGAAATTAGATGCTCCCTCAAGTCTATCCTCAAGCTTAAGACCGATCACCATCTTGACGAAAAGATAGAAGTAAACAACAATGAGAAAGAGAGTAAAGAGTATCGTTGTAATAACAATCTGATCAAGATCTTCTTCAAACCCGCTCTGATACCATGTTAGTTTTATGATCAGATGTAATGCACAAAAAATTAATTCAAAATCAGACACAATAACACAACAGATACCCTGGGAAAACCCTCCTCTTGAGGGAGAAAAACCCAGCAACAAAGATCTCTCTATTATATAAAAATAATGGCAACAAGTCTCTTTACAATGAGGCCAATCTCAAGGCCAATAATCAACACCTTCACAAGATGAAATGATAGACAAATAATATGCACTTCCTTGCAACTCAAATATGCTCTTGAAGAGTTCGCAATCTGCTCTTGATGACTTCGCAATCTACACTTGATGAATTCACAATCTGCTCTTGGTAATTTGCACTTGAGAGAAGAGAAGAGACTTCGAACTTGCTTGATTGTTGAATGAGTAGGAATGAGCTTCTATATATACATTGTGCAAGAGAGGTCACACCTCTTCAAGGAGAAGGTCAGCCACCAAAATATAATTACAAATAAAAGCTAGGTCGACCACCAAGGAAATTACAAATAATATTGATTACAAGGAAGGTCGGCCATCTTCAATAATTAATCATCATTTATTATTAATGACGTGTCTCTTGAATTTATCCAATTGCTATATATATAAATTAAATAGCCTTAGCTATTATTTAATTTATTATCTTGTCATCAAGAAGATTGCTAGAAGAAGACCACGATGCTACCATAAACATCAACAAGTGGAATTTCTTATAGAAGGTAAATCAAGAAATATAAAAAGAAAAATTAAGTTGGTGCCTCTTGATGCAAAAGAACATTGTCAATTATATTGGCTTTATAGGAAGAGACCTCCCATCCTGTTCTTATACTAATCAAAACTGCAATAAAATTAGCACTTCCAATCAAACACACAATACCAGAAGAACATAGTTTGTATGCACTAGCTTATCTCTTTTTATACACATACCTAAAATCTTGTCATGAGAGGAAAAGCCAGAAATTTAAAATAGGATGACTTTTTTAAATAAAGGCTTAAAACATAGAGAATAAAATCAACAAAATTTATAGGGATGCCACCTTTAATTTGATCATTGCATTGAGCGATGTGAGAGTAGTATTCTCATCACCTCCCATACAATGCACACTAACTGCCAACACCTCCCACGAAACAAAAACCCCTTAAAATCCCCAATACGTTTCTCCAAAAAAAACATAAAATTGAGACTTTCTAGAAACATTTTCATCATGAGAGTACATTGCATCATCCACCATTTCAAAACTTAAACTAGAGTATTTAAACCTGTATGATTTCTGGAAGAAACTAGTGCAGACAATAAAATCAACCAAAAAGCAACTCTGGAGGAGATAAATGATTGAATTTACATACTAGCAATCGCACCTTGGTGTGTAATGGGTATGCCGAAGAGTTGTGGAAGGTCGATTAGAAAAATAATTGGTCTATTTTTTTGCATACATTGTGCAATACATGAGGTCAATTGATAGATCGATTAGCAAGTGATGATATATGTGAAAAGATAAAGATAGAAAGTAAGAGAGAAAGGGGGGGAAGATGTTGTAGACAACTAAGCCTAGCCTGTAAATATTGTCATGTCAATAATAAGAACTGATAATACAAACAACTTTAAGTAAAGAATCATTTTGTAATAAATATCATTTAAGTTAATTCTGAAGCAACTAATTTACGCCAAAGGCCTATCCAATATGAACATGTCCAACCTAAAATATTTAATCAACGGCTCATTGCTTCCTGGAGACGATGAAAGTGATCGTGGCCATTAATTGTTTACGCCACTCTTTTATCTCTCTTGTATCTACACAACTTGCATTCTGCTCCGGCTCTGACAGCGGCTATGGCATTAATAACTATCTGTATTAATAACAAATCTCTTCATATTCCCTGGCGCGCCTTCAATACTATCTGCAAGTGGGTGTCTAAAGTGAGGTTTGTCATTTCATCTTCTTGTGGATGCAACTCTACTGCGTGGACTGCATTTATTACAGCGTATGCGTGGAATGGGCAGGCCGAGGAGGAAGATGAGCTGTTTAAACGGATGCAATTCTTAGGTTTCCTCCAATGCTCTGCCTCTACCCAATAGACAGAGGGAACGAACTACAGGTAGTCCCAGCAGCTTGCAATTTTTTATCACTGAAATTGCTTTTATTTTCCATACGCGGTTGAAGAGAATCATAAGAAATCGAAAAATTTACCTCTCCTTGCTGCAACAAAGAATGAGAATGAGGCTCCAAATAATCAGATGAAGGCTGTGCATGAATTGAAGGAGGTTGTGCACGAATTGAAGGAGGCTGCACACTAGCAAATTGAGGGTGTGAGGAAAAATCTTTTGCAATGTGACTATTGTCACTGCTTTGTCCAGTTTCATCAACCCACCTTGAGAATTCATTGTGAGGCTGAAAATCAAAATGTTGTTTTTGACTTGCAGGCTGCTCAAACAATTGTGAGGGCAACGATGCAATATGGCTTGAAGAAGGCGGTAAAGCATGTTCTAAAGGCAAGGAAATGGTTACAGGCTGCGAATGAACAATTGCAAAAGGCTGCATACTAACAACAGAAGACGGGAAATTCACTGTTGAAGGCTGTCAAGAAATATTCAGAGGCAGCGAACAAACAATAGAGGGATGAAAACTAACAGCTGGAGTAATTGCATCAGCGAGATGTCTCTTGGACAACAATGATTGCAGGATATGCAATGCATGGCCAGGTACATGAGGCTCTAAGCCTCTTCAAGCAAATGAAAAAAATACAAGAGCAACGCGGAATATTTCAGTTTATCTGAAATATTTGAAGAGAGAAATATTGAAATCATGAGACTTTGAAGGTTCCCTAGGGAAATTAGGGAAACATAAAACAAGTGAACAAGGACTTCTTAGGTATAGCTTGATCTATAATGGATTGGGTTTCCAATTTGGATTAAATGGATAAATATGATTAAGAAAGGAAAATGGATAAATATGATTAAGAAAGGATTCTCATTGAGAGTGATTAAATGAATTTATTTTACGTATTATGAAGATGGATATCTTTTTTTATATATATCATTTGTTTAATTTTTTGTATTTAGCAAGGTCATGCTATATTGTGTTTTAACTTGTCAAAATCTTGGAATATACCCTCACATTAAAACAAATATTTATGATAGATGAATGTTATCCCTACTTTAAACCTAGCTTATAAGCAGCACCATTTAAACATTTAAAGCTTGCACTTAGGGAAAGGACAATTGTTTTTCACGTTATCCTTTTAGATTATATTTGACATAATATAAATTATTATATTTTATACTCTATTGCTTACAAAATACTTTTTAAATACTTATATTCAAATGATATTTTATTTTTAATTTTAGATTATAAAATATATTTTTCTAAAATATTATTAATTGGACATTATGAAAAAAAATTACAATTTATATATTTAAATATTTTTAGCATAGCATTCTAATATTTAGATATTATACATTTAATATTTTTATAAATTATACATTATTAAATATAAATATAATATAGATTTTTCATATAATATTGATTAAATTTGTAAATATATTATATGTTTAATATTTATCTAGATTTGTTGTTTAAATATATATTAAATTGATGCATAGTTGATTTGAAGCTATCACTTCTCTATTGAGAACTTTGTTGCACAAACATCATTTGCTAAATGACCTACTAATTGACATCATGTATTGCACAAACGTATGAAAAAATAAACCAACATTTTTTCTTAATTGACCTTCCAAACCTCTTTGGCGTACCCATTGCACACCAAGGTGCAATTGCTAGTTTTAAAGTTAGTTGCATATCATATTTAAAGGTAGAATTCATCATTATGGTCAACATGCATGGAGGAAATATGCCTCTTGTGATTTTGCAAAGGAAGGAACTTTAGT
Organism: Sequoia sempervirens; assembly: GCA_007258455.2. Classification (NCBI taxonomy): domain Eukaryota; kingdom Viridiplantae; phylum Streptophyta; class Pinopsida; order Cupressales; family Cupressaceae; genus Sequoia; species Sequoia sempervirens. Next base: position 15,106 of record VDFB02006847.1, on the reverse strand, counting down.
ATTTAACGTAAACCGTGTAACTATGTTCTGAAGATCTTAATCAAGGAGAAACTAGGCAGGCCAAATGACAACTTAAAAACTCAACGAAAGAAGTGAATTTTACGCACACCCAATCTGGCACACAATTGTTCATTTGAATTTGCAAATTACACTATGTTTGACATGTCTCATCATATAGTGCATTTTCCTGTATGTGTTTCTTCTGCAATTAATCACACAACTTCTTTGAAAATGACAGCTTTATACTGGTAAAGAATGCACTCATATTGTTGATATGTTTGGATTCTCAAGGTATATTGTTGGAAGATGGTAGTTGAATTTTTATGCTGAGTAGTATCACTAAAATTAATAATGCATGATTTTTTTCAATCTCATTGGTTTACAGTATTATATGAATTTGGATTATTTATCGTCTCTATTTGGTGTTTTTTGCAATGTATCAGTATGTAATAGCAAATTTTTGGGAATCATTTGCCTGTTAATATTTATTCAGTCTCTGTCACACATGTCTATTCTTTTTAACAAGTTTATTTGTATGTTTTTAGGCCTTCAACAACTGAATCCTCTAAAAGCAGAACGAGCTGAGAAGGGCAAAGAGGTAAGAATTTACTACTAAAAATGGAATTAAGCATCATATCCTTTCTGGTAATGGTCTCATCCTTTATATTTTGCTGATTGATTGTTCCTTTGTAAAGATTGACTTTATTTTCTCTGTACAATTGCTCAATTTAACATAAAATTAGAGGAAAAACTCCATGCAAAGGAAGAGGAGAAGCGGCAATTACAAGCAAAGACAAAGGTAAGGGGTGTTTCATCTTTCTCAAAATGATGTGTGATACTGATCATCTTGATGAATAGTTGTCTTTTATAATTTTGGTCATCATTTCATGAAAAAGAACCTTTCACCTACACTATTATTGGCATTTGCAAGCATTTACTTATTAAGGTTATAGACATTACTGTTTGGCCAAATTTCTTTCAATACATGCTTCTAGAACGCTAATGTGTTTTTACAGAAAATTACAGGAACAACAGGAAGAGGAGTTGAAGAAGATGAGGAGAAGCCTCTCATTTAAGGCAAATCCCATTCCAGATTTCTATCACGAAGCAGTACCCCCAAAACTTGAGTCAAAGAATGTAACAATGATCTTTTTTTTTGGCTCATAGTGTGAGTGTATCTGAGTTTGATGTCATTTAAAAGTTGACTTGTATAGTTGGCCAATGTAGCAAAGTGACTGACATTTATGTCTAATGCGTTGTAAATTGAGAACACTATGAAGGTGCATATGTAAGGAACAATAGAAATAAAATTCTAAAGAATGGTTAGAACACAAATATATATCTTATAAGAATATTAGAGGAATAAACCCTATACTGTGATATGTATTTCAAGTAACTTGGTTGATCTTTATTGCTCATTTGCCACATGATATAAGGTATAGTTGGAGCCTAGAATTGTGAAAGATGGCATCCTGTATGACTTCTGGATGACAATTTTTTGTTCATGCTGGCCATACTTGAAATTACATAATAATATGTATATTATTTTGTTACTGGTTGAGTGAATCAGAACATTCTTTTTCGGATCCAACTTTAAAAATCTGCCTAAATTGTTACCTGTACCTTGGAAGCAAGCTTTGACCCAGAATTGTATGGGGATATGGCAGAATTACCCATACCGGCAATGATTCAAATGACTCAATAATTGGGTTGAACCTGGAAACCAAGTTTTAACCAGCAAAACATTTTTGTCCTAGTACCAAGGGCTATGTTCTAGAATATAAGATATATCTTCTGTATGAAGAACTCTTAACATTAGGGTAAATTTCAATTGTATCTTTGATTTTAGAACACCAGGATGTGGTTATCCATGCATATAAATCAGCAAGGCTGGGCCATACATTACTAAACTTACATATTAATCCATTTTAAAAAAAATTCTCCTCATATAACACCTTCTCTCCTAATGCTAAGATTAGAGGCATATTCATGCAAGGAACAATGTGTGTTCGCTGCGTATGGAAACCCAAATTCTCCTTTACTGCCTTCACTGAAGCTTTAGGGATAGCCTCATCTTCAATAGATGTTTGCCCTTTACTGGTTGCTGCCTACTCGACTTCAAAATACTTAGACAATCTCTAGATGAATCAAGCACCCCCTGATTGCTAGGTGTCACTGGGGCCATAGGGACTCTGAAATCTGCCATAGAGGGGTCCATTTCTGGTGTATTCCAAATGCAAGGCAGGTGCAATCTAAACCCAAGATTCTCCTTGTCGAAGATAGTAGGGTTAATGTAATGGTTACAGAGTTCATGATGAAGCGGTTAGGTCATAGCCTTGATGTTGTTTCAAATGGAGCAGAAGCAGTACAAGCAGTGCAAACAAATAATTACGATCTTGTTAGTATGGGTTACCTATCCCAACCATGACTAAGGAATTGTCTCATGATACTTATATTTACTTTGGATTCTAAATCTTAACATTATAGAAGAAAATGACATATGTTTTCTTTCATCTCCATGCAATAATTGGGGTATTAAAATACATAAAAATGTATGAATAGGAGAAAAACACTTAACAACAGGGCAGAGTAACTTCTCTATAATTTCTTTACAAATAAGACAAAAGAAAGCAGTGAAGAACTTATTGTGCTCTGTAACGCAGTATTTCAGACAGAGGATAAAATGATGTTATATTTAAATAATGTAGTTTTCAGAATAACAAGCACCAGGAATAGACAAGAAATACAAAATTTACAGAGGCTGTAAAGAGCATTTTGTTTATTGAAATTCCTATCCTATGGCTGAATAAACATGTCTTGTCTATGCTTCCACATTTTGCATAAATGTCTATCAGTGTAGTTGCAGCTACAACATCTGACAAAATTCCGCTATCCTTTATGCTTTGATGGATGTCCATACCTTGTTCCAAAGCTCCCATTCGGCATAGACTGTGAGGATGCTGGCAAAGGTTGTAGAGTCTGGCTTTACACCCACCAATTGCGATTTCTTAAAATTTTCTAAAGCTTTTTCAACTAATCCATTTGTGAATATCTTGCAAGTAGTGCATTTCATGAGAATACATTTCTTTGAGGCATTCTGTCAAACAGTTTGCGTGTATTGTCTATGCTTCCACATTTTGCATACATGTCAAACAGGGCAGTTGCAACTACAACATCTGACAAAATTCCTCTATCCTTATCCCATTATGGGTGTGCATAGCCTATTCCAAAACTCCCATTTCGGCACAATCAGGGAAGATGCTCACAAAGGTTGAGGAATCTGGCTTTACACCTGCCAATTTCATTTGCTCGAAAGTTTCTTTGTCAGGAGATTGAACATTAAATCTGTGGAACTATTGGTGATAATTTAGAAATCCGTTAGTATGAAATCATTAACGTGGTTGGAAAATATTACAAAATAATTTGGTTTTGGACAAAAGATACAGGACGGCTTCAATCTACACACGCAGAAGAAAATAAGCTTGGGAATATTCTCTGGCTTGATGATACCGCACAAGTACCCAACGACTTCAAAAAACTTGTAATCGATGAATTTCATTACCCTATTCCAAAGCCCCCATTTTGCACAGGCAGGGAGAATGGTAGCAAAGGTTGTGGGGTCTGGATTTACACCTGCCAATTGCATTTTCTTGAAAGTTTGAAAGCTTTAGCCATCCTTTTGATTGTTTTCCATGGCTTTTCGTAAATCACACGGCAGAGAATTGGTGGGAACCATGTCAAATGATGCAGATAGGGGATAATGGAGCCTGCAATTCTTTTGTGATCTCCGGAATCTTCTTGGCAGCAACGGAGAGTAGGCTAGGCTCTGCTCTAGCCTGTAATTGAAAACCCACACAACATAACTTCATGAAATACTTTCGCATTAGTATAGCAAAACATATTTTAAAAATATTTTTTCTTTGTCCAAATTGGAATAGCTTTCATAACCGTACCAGTTTTACCAAGCACGTTCAACCAGCAAGCAAGACTTCATTTTTCATCTACCACTATTATCGGCACTATTGTAATGTAAGTCCATTAATCGCTCTTATTGGTGAAATTTCCCTACCAATTACATGGAAGAGAAATAATTTTTCAAAAATATTTTGTTATAAAATTTGTATCTATACATTGGAAATTGCTAAATATTTTTTACATAGAAAAACTATTTCAGTTCTTATTGGTTAGAAAAAGAATTATTAATAACTAGTTAAGAACCTATAGCAGAAACTAATAATTATTTTTCACTATTATTTTCTTAAGAAAAGTAATATGACCATAGCATTTTTAATATAGTTTATAAGTTTTAAACTATATTATTTCCTACACTTTCTCCCATGGCTAAAATTACCTTATTTCACAAACATGCCAACTTAGAGAATTGATGAGAAGAAATGGAAGTTGTTAATTAAAAAGAATTAAATGTGGAAGTTTGTTGTGGTAGGATACACCTAGCTCAAGGATGAAAAATGTAACTTTTGATTAGAACTTAGCAAATCTATGATGGTTTTTCATGTAACCAAAGTCACATGTTAGTTGATTAGATGAGCCATACTATTTTAATAATTCCCTCTAGAGGTGTAATCCAAAAATTAGCTATTTTCTTTCTTATTTGTGTGGAATCTTTCTCTTTAGGCCAAACATGTTATTTTAATTTAAAAATAAACTTAAATTCTAAAACATAACTTCCTTTAAATTCAGATGACCTTTTAGAAGAGATCCAACAAGATGCATGTGTCAAATCTTTCCAATGTAAAAAGAATACAAGATTATCCTTCCTATGCCTCACAGATTCACTTTTTTTTTGCAACTGGACATGGCATGGTTGAAACCCTGGATAAATCCTTGCACCAACATAGCCTCCAATCACCACCAAAAAGAACCAACCTCCCTAAAATGTGAACCAAAATTGTGTGATAACAGTAGCAAGGTGTTAAATCCTAATTGTTGCACTGTAACAATGTTGAAACCAACATATGAGGTTGATTCCTACCAAAAAATGGGTGTTGTAGATTGAAGGAGGAGGTTCATCATTAAACTCTAGTGATTGGGTGAAATGGGGCCATCAATATGAGTTGGTGGAGCAGGTAGAGGATGAGTCATCGTATTTTCCACATGGATTTGTAATAGAAACATTTGCACCACCTAGGAAAACTGCCAAAAGGAAGAATTTAAAACCATCAATGATTTTAACAAGATCAAGAACTTGTCAGAGGTTCCATTGGTTCCAAGAACCACCAAAAACCTCACATTCCTTTTTGTTTGCATTTTTCCTTCCCTTTCTTCATCTTTCACTTTCCTTTTTACTTTAAATTCACTTTTTTTTGGGGTTAGAGGTTCCCCAAGAATAAAAAATTGCTACAAGTTCACACAATTCTTGGAACCTTGAGAAGCTCTGATAATACAACATTTTTTTCTTTCTTCATTTAGGCTTCATCATTTTGTTACCTTTTTGGGGGTTCTAACCCTATAAGGAACCATTGAGACAACTAATTTTTTGATTTTTTGAGTTTGAGTAACTGACTAAGAACATGGGAGGGGAACGCAACCATGAGAACATTTTGACATGATGACCCTTATGGAAACTTCTCACATTGGTTATTGATGAGGGGTCATACTTCATAGGAACACAAAAGGAAGAGAATCAAGAAAAAAGGAAAAAGAATTGAGTCCCAACAAGGTTCTAGTTGGGAAAGTGTGTCTCTTGTAGGCAAAACGAGAATCCAAAATCTCTAGGCAGACCAAAAATAGAAAGACAAGGAACCAAAACTGACTCATTAAGGGAAAAAATTATGTACATGACGAAACTCACAACCAATTAGCAATGACAACACAAGGACAAGTAAAGAATGGCTATGAAATAAATTTTTAACACAATGCAGGCTAGCCCTACAAAGGATGAATAAAATTACTTGCCTCTATCAAATACCATCATATTAAAGGAATTGATTTCCCTCAACCCATAGTTATTTCCTCCACAGAGCTATAGCAATTGTATCCTTCTCCTTTCAAGCACAACCTTACGATTACCTTTAAAAATTTGAAGACATCCCACCATTAACCTTTCCACTACATGACACCCACAAAACATAGGCCACCACACTATCTTCCATTGCACCCTTTATCTTTATAGCAACTAAGGGAAACAATTGAAAACTTAGATCAACAACAAAAGAAACTTTGGTATTTTCACACCTACTAAACTCTTTGGGTGAATTGAGGCAAAAAGAGAATTCCTCCAATTCACATTGAAAATAAAAATATTCCACCTCATTGAATTGATCTACCTAAGGAAAGACATCCTCTAATAGTTCAAATTGAAAAAATTGAAGCTCTGGAATATAAGAGACTTGAGTAGCCAACTGATCATTAACTTGGAAATTTTATTGCTACTCAACATCATTGTAAGATGTATGTTGGGACCAACTTAAATACCCTAACTTAGGTACACTATTATCCACATCACAAGAAACTACATCTTTATCACAATCAAAAGCTTCATATTTAATTAAACTCACCTCTAGGACTATGGGAAACCAACATATCTTGGAGTCACTTATGTTGATGCAATCTTCATCAACACAACATTTTGGATCAAGAGATACTTTGAGTGAAGAGCTACACTCTTCAAATTATATTTCTATTTCAATAGTGTCTTGGAAATCTATTATGACATGTATTGAAAAAATTAGACATGTGGCACATATCTCCTTCCACATTCAACTCTACAATATCACTTTCATATGACCCTTTTGAAGTGAATTGTGTATGAGGAAGCCAACATGTTGTACACCAAACAAAGAGGCTCTCATACACATCCATATGATCACCCACTAATATTCTTCAAGTTCAAACTCTTCACAATGAATATCATCAACTATACAAACACTTGGTTTTTCATTTAGTTTATCATGTATAGTTGTTCCTATGCTATCCTCATTTAAACAATCATTAGTAACTTCAAAATTAGAAAAAGGGACAAAAAAAGGTAAAAGATCAAACAAGAAGACATAATCTTGTTCACCATTTACATCACTAACATGTGCATGTGTTGCATAATCAACTACTTGAGATAGTTCCTTTGATAAATCATTTGCATGCACATCTTCCTCGTTGCTCATAATGTTGCAACAAGCAGCAGGGTCATTTCTCTCATTCTCAAGTTGAAGGTCGACATTAAATCCTTCATTACAATCACCCACAGATGACTTATCCAACTAAAGGTAGGTGCATACACTATCATTATCTCATGTACTATTGTCATATATTGCACATACACCTTCTACCTACTTGCAAACACAAACATCACTTAATATTGTTCTTCCACAAGTGATGCAACCTCCATACATTTATTGTCTTCAACAACTTACATATCACCAATAACTTTTGTTCTCCAGGATAAATATTCTACAATCATATATTTTCCCAAATAATCAATTAAATAAAGGTACCATATGCATGATGCATGTTAACCAATTATTTTTTCCCCTTATTGAGCTGAAACCTAGAGTAACATCACAAGCTTCAAGAAACCAATATAGGAAGGTGTGTTAGGTCAAAAATTATTTAGGATCTGGGAAAGGCAGACAACAAATTTGTGACTAAAAACCATGTTAGACTCTCCCTTTAATCCATCTAATGTTTTCTAATTATTTGAAAAGGATAGAAGGGTTCAAACACAATTAAGTTAATTCTTCTTCAAATGCAACACCAAGTTGATTCCATGAAGCAAAAAAGTGCTCAAGGAAACCAGCATACTGGTGCAGGTGCACCCTTACAAGATTATGCCTCCATGAGGCAATGTTAGCCTTTTGATTTAGTCTAGTTGATTTCATGTGGAAATAAGGCCTAAGTGGCCACATTTATCTTGTATTAGGTCTTAGATTGTAATTTAGGGTCATTTTGGGCATAAATGTAAAAATTGCAAAATATTGACAAAATGTTGTCAAGCAAAATTGTAAAATGCAACAATTTGTGAGAAGTTGGAAGGTGAAGGGACAAAGTACTTGTTGAGTTGGTTTTAGGTGTTGGAGATGTTTATTTAAGTCATTTTGAAGCCTCGTCAATCTTGAGGAAGGTTGGAGGACAATGTATGAATTTGAAGTTCAATGAAATTCTCAGTTTTTCAATTAATTTTTTGTAATTTCATGGTTTCAGGCCATTGTACGGCCACAATTTGTGAAATAATCCTTTCCTCCTCCATTTTATGTTATTTCCCTATGAATGTAATTTAAAATACAATTGATTTTATTCAAATCCATTCAATATTGTGAAAGTTATGGTCAATTTTCTTTAGGCGGGTAAAACCCTAAACTAGGGTTACAGTTAGTCTTTAAAATTGCTTTTCTCTTATTCTAACCATTGGATTATCCTAAAAATTTGTGGAAAGAATATTTGAAGGGTATACTAAATGATCTCAAATTTTTAGAGTAGGAGGAAGAGGTTTAGAGCAGTTTCTACGTTGCCCTAAGTCTGGAAAAAGTGAATAAGACTAGTAAAATACAATATACAATGATGTTTAAAGAGTTTTGTTAATGGGTTTGGAGCCTTTTTAAGTGATGTTGTTTTAAAAATGTGTGTAGATGATTTCGAATCCATTTCTTAATTTTTTTTGTGGGTTTGATGAGTTTTTGGTGACCATTTATTGACTGTCCTATCTGGACAGAGTTGTTACAGTCACCATTGAGACTTAAAATGAAGGTTTTGAATTGGTAATTGATAAAACGTTTTGAATGAAGTTTGGAGAATGGTCTAATATGATTGTGCAGCCCTATTTAAAATTGGTTGTAGTGTTAGAAAGGTGAAATGGGCTTTGGATTGAATAGTTGGTTGTTTGTGTGGACTAAAAGGACCTAAATGTTGATTTAGGACAGTTAATTGGAAAATCCTTATGTATAAGATGAATACATTGATGATAGGGATCAAGACAGTTATTTTAATGTTGCTCAAGGTGTTTTGAGGAATCAATCAATGGTTTTGAGTTTTGTTTTCAGTTTAAGTGCTTTGGAATCAAGAGTTAGTGAAAGAAGGTGATTCCTGATTGAAAGGACAACAAAATTTGGTTGAGATTTTTGTGAAGTTGATTTGTGAATCCTCTGTGATTGCATCGCATACCAATTATTTCCTTTCCCATCCAATTACCTAACAAAAAATTCTCATCCATATTTCTTCTTCATAAAACTGATACTTTTCCATGAAATTTGAAAACACTCCAACATGTGCATCTCCCTCCAATGAATATACTCATTGAACCATGGCATCAATCGATAGATTAAAGATATCATTGTTTACCTTTCATAATTGACCAAAGAAAGGTTGAGCTACATATAAATGGGTTCAAGTGGGACAATAGGGGATGGAGAAACATGTTTCTCTATAATAGTAGTGAGTTTATTTGACTGTATGGCTTTGATTATTTCTTCACATTATTTTTTGAGTTCCTTAAGCTCTTATATCCTTGACTTGTTTTCGAGTATTGGATTCCTATAGGTTTGAATGTGGATTTTTATTTTGTATTTGGATATATGAATAGCATGGGGGATCATTCTCATATGATGCAGGAGCATCATTGCTAACTAGAGATAGATAATAATATTGTCATAAGGTCTAGGTTGATAGGTATCTCCCAAGTTTGTTTCCCTTCATTTGTATGTGGTTAAAATTTCAAATTTGTGTAAAGGTCATGGAGGAGGTAAATAAGGCCTTGTAAATGAGTTGTAAAGGTCAAGTTTGGATTGTTATGAGTAGTTATAGACTAAATAAGGCCATGAAGCCCTGTCATCATGCAAATGACATGGAAAGGGAGTCAGATAGGTGTGCTACAATGATAGTTAACTTATTTTCCCTTCCTAGCATGTTGTTGAGCTTCTTTAGGGTTAGTTGAGTGATTTTAGGAGAGGATTTTGATGAGCTAAACATAGGAAAACAAACTTTCCTTCATAAATACATGAGAATTATGCATGTACAAATGGTGTATGAAAAAAATAATGCAAGTGTCTAAAGTATGAAGTGATTTTATTTAGTTTTGTTCATGTTTCCACAAAACTGTCATGTTGTCAATGACAGGACAACAAGATTGATTTTGATAGCAGCAATTTAGAGCAATCCTTTTATCTCTATGAATGTTTAGACACTTCAACAAGGTCAAAAAATTCCAAAAAAAATTATTTGAATCTTGAAACCCAGTTTTGTGATTTTTAGGCTTAATTATGTGTTTTTTGGCCTCAAACTAGGGCAAGGGCTTACTTTATGTTTCCACTAGCTAAATCTATCAAAATTTTGGATTCTTAATACTTATAAGTTTACATTAAAGTGTGACAAGTTTCATACCTAGTACACATGTTCAAGTGTCTTATTCATCAAACCCTTGGTTTGTAAGCTTCTACATGGTAGTATGATTGTATTTTTTGAAATTTCTTGTGTTTTGTGAGTGATAAATGAAATTTTATTATTTATACATGTTATAAATGTCCATTTACACATTCCATATCAATATTAGGTCATGATAAATCCATTTGGTCTATACTATTACAAAAAAGTCCCCTAAATAGGCCTAATTTGACTATAAACAGTCCAGTTTTTCCCTATTTTTTACAAAACAACCCTATCTTATTTTAACCTATGATTATTAAGGTCCAAAATGGTATCCAAATAAGGTCTCAGATATACAATATCAAGTGTATGAATGGAGTTATGACAAAAAAAGGTCTCTGAGAAAGGCTACAAGCTCCTAGACCACTTACAAAGCAAGTACATGTTATACTGACTAGAGAGCTCTTCCCATGCATGGATAAGGTTGGTATAGTGAAGTTAAGAATTTCTGAGGGTTTTCAAACCATGGTGAATTTCTATAAGTCTTCCAATCAAGATTTGGTCTTGTTCTAAGCCTAGAGTGAAGCTAGTGTGAGCTAGTGGGAGATTGAATTGCTTAGTTCATTGCATGAACATGCCAATTTGAGTCATATGATATATTTTATGAGTCCATAAATGTTCTATGTCATAGTAAAGGGCCACGAAGGTTATGAGTCATGTGAATAATGAAGGAATGATAGGTTGTAAGAAAGTGTTCAAGGTAAAGAGCCAAGTTGATGTGAGTACAACTGAGCTAGGAAGGCATCAGTTTGGTATTAGAGCTTAGGAGAAGCTCTTGGAAAGGCATAAAATTTTATGAGTGCAGGTAGCAGCAAGGATAAGATAGTAAACCAAGAAGATAGAGGTGGACTCTTAGAGAGTTTTCAGAGAAAGAAGTTGTGACAAGGGTAGCCCTAAAGGTCATTGAAGGCTTGATAAGGAGTAGAAAAATCTTAGAGAGAGAGAGATGGTGAAGAAAACCATGCACAAGGTACAAGGTGAGAGTTTTATTTATCTTGTTGAATTCATTAATGAAAAGGTGATTGCAGGTAGAATCTCATTGAGCCATTGAGCAAGGAGATCAAAAGACTAGGGTGTAACAAACCTAGGTGAAGACTAGAGAATTATCAATAGACCAAGAATAGGAAGAAGCTTGGGTGAGATAATTATAGAGGTACCAAAAGACTAAGAAGGTAGCTTAGGTGAGGTGTCTAGTTGGAAGTGACAAAGTACCTGCTAAAGAAGAAAAAGCACATCAAAGTCTATGGATAAAGATTTCAGAGAGAGGTAAGAGCTTATTGGAGGTCAGAGGAGGTATTAACAACAGAGGATAGACATGAATAGAGAAATGAAGGACTTGATAGGAGGAAGTTGTCATAAGAAGATAATTGGAGATGTCCAAGAGAGCAAGTTGGATAGAGAAAAAGAAATAAATGCAATAAGAGAGAGGTTGGACTACCTGTTGGAGTTGTTGAAGACTCAAAAAGTGGATGGAAGATAAGGAAAAAGGTTAAGTAACCTTTGGCTTGGTTACTTTTGAGAAATATGAGACATAGGATGAATCCCATAGAAAATAAGAGGTTCAGAATCCATAGAGGGTTGAGTACAGAAAAGATTGAAGGCATGGTGAAGCATGAGGATAAGTTCTTGTATGAAGAAACTATCATTTGTGAACTTGAAGAAAGATCTATACTTGGTGAAGAAGATCAAATGGATGAAAACCTTTTTGAAGACGTGAACCTATTGGTTAAGCAGGAGAAGGAGATGACAACCTATGATGCATCAAAGAAGACATGGTAGCTACAAATTTTTTAAATTGACTTTACTTTTTAGTGTTTGTTTACAAGTGATGTCATGATGATAAAGAAGGAAAAGACAAACTTATCTTTTGGAACCAAATGCAAAGAAAATATAATCCAAGGATGTTCACTTGAAGAGATTGAGAACATGTATTCTAATGATTTTTTTCAAAATGGAGAAAGAAACCATTATGACTTGCAAAACCTTCTGAAGCAAAACAATGAAAACAAGCATGAGCTGATAGAATCTCATGGCATGGAGAGGATGGATGAAGAAAGTAAGTTGGTATGCACCCTTTCAATTGAAGGTACAAGGTCTTATAAGGAAAATGCAAGGTCTGATTTGCAGTTGAGAATAATGTTTGTGAATGAGATGGTCATGTTACTCCATGAAGAAGAGTGTGGAGGTAGAAATGAAGTGATTGCAGGTCTTATAGAGGCAGAAAAATAGAGTTATGAGATGCACATGTGTGATCCATATGGTGTTGAAATCCAGCACAACCAAAGCAATTAGTCTTATGGACCCTTGAGAGAGAAATTTGATCTATAATACCTAAAGGATTTGATCATGCAAGTAGTTGAAACCATTGAATATGAAGAAAAAATTGGAGAAATTACTTTGAGTAAGGAGAAACTTATTTAAATTGAAGAGTTTAATGAAGGCATAAGACCTCACGAAATGAGTATAAATTCTGATATGCAGCCTAAAGTAGTGAGTAAAGGTCTAGAGTATGGTAAGACATCAGTTGTGTTACCTTATGAAGAAGGAGGTAAATGTGAAAGAGGGGAAGTGAAAGAATATAGTAAAGAAGAAGAGGAACTTGGGAATCAAGTCATGCAAGAGCTTGACTACTTAGACCTCATAAGAGATGAGGAAGCTATCAAAGAAGCAAAATTTGAGCTTATAAAGACCCTTACACAAGAGGAGGATGGTGACAAAGAAGTAAGGAAGATTTACAAAAGGAAACAATATGGTTGCTTGAGGAGACTCACAAGCCTCAATGTGTTATGTTTAACACTTTTATGAGTGATGTAGGTATAGGTATCTTGGTGGAAGAATATCTTGAAGGAGCTTGAACAAAGAAGTTGATAAGAGAAGAGAATAATAAGAATCAAGTCGCATATATGATATGGGACAAACATGGTCAAAGAGGATATACCTCAAGAACTAGTGGAACAACAAAGAGGTCAAGATACTTCTAAGGGAGCAGAGTTATACAAAGAGAACAAAATTAGACAAGTGGAAGGAAAATTTGAGGAAAAGGTATGTATAAAAGACTTGGCAAAGACAATTACACTTCAAGAGCCAAGAAATCATAAAGAAGAACAAGAAGCTAATAAGAAAGCAAGGGCATGCAATAATTTCAAGGAAATAGGAAACAAAATAGGGGATATGAAGCATATTTTGATTCAAGAACAATCCGTATAATCATAGAAGAGAAAGGTCTAAAAAGCAACCAATGGAGCTTTAGTTGTTGTGTTAAAAGAGAATTGATTGGGAAGATGTGGGAAACTAATACAAACATAGGCAATAAGAAAGAGGAAGGTATTTTGAAGACCATAATGCATGAGAAAATGAAGTTATTGATATTTAAGAATGGATACCTTAGAATCCATTATGACAATGAAGATTGTGAGAACAACAAAACATGGAGGTTACACTATGAAAACATCAAAGCTTTGAAGAGTGACAAGGAATCGAGTCAAGAGCCTTATGGAGATGTGATTATCTCTGATATGTTTGTTGTATATGTAAGTATAGGTCAAAATTGTATGAGGAAGGTTGGCACCAAGAAGAAATAAAGTTGCTCATTTGAAGAGCATGCTAAAACAAGTCAATCATTATCATTCCAAAAAATACCATGGGATCCAGGACAGTATGAGGATCTGAAAGAAGAAAATAAAGGTGAATAGATGAATGATAGAAATAGAGAAATCATACACAAGAGTAACAAGACTAGGAAGCAACAAGAAAAGATGAAAATTCATGAGTAGTTGCCCAAAGAGACACCAAAGCAACCCAAGGAAATTTTGGACAAGAAAGTGATCAAGAAAACGAGAGGCAAAGATTACTTTTAGGATTTGATCAAATGGAGGAATCAACCAATTGAAGATTCAACATGGATGACTGCATGTGACATCATCAAGCTAGGTACAAGTGTGGAAGAATTAATGCACAACAACAACAAATGATGAAAGTTCTTTTTTTGCTCCTTGGTAGTATGATGCATGAGCATCATTGCTAGCTAGAGATAGTTAATAATATTTTCATAAGTTCTAGGTTGATAGGTATGTTCCAAGTTTTTTTTCCCTCTTTGTATGTAGTTAAAATTTCAAATTTGTGTAAATTTCATGGAGCTAAATAAGGCCTTGTAAATGAGTTGTAAAGGTCAAGTTTGGATTGGTATGAGTGGTTATAGACTAAATAAGGACATGAAGCCTTGTCATCATGTAAATGAGGTATAAAGGGAGTCAAATAGGCATGCTACAGTGATAGTTAATTGATTTTCCCTTCCTAGCATGTTGTTGAGCTTCTTTAGGGTTAGTTGGGTGACTTTAGGAGAGAATTTTGATGAGCTAAACATAGGAAAACAACCTTTCCTTCACAAATTTGTGAGAATTATGCATGTATAGATGATGTATGATGGAAATAATGCAAGTGTGTGAAGTATGAAGTGATTTTAATGAGTTTTGTTCATGTTTCCACAAAATTGTCATGTTGTCAATGATAGGACAACAAGCTTGATTTTGACAGCAGAAATCTAGAGTAATCCCTTCACCTCTATGAATGTTTAGAAACTTCAACAAGGTAAAAAAAAAAGGCCAATTTTTTTTATTTGAGGTCTTGAAACCCAGTTTGTGATTTTTAGGCCTAATTATGTGTTTTTTGGCCTCAAACTAGGGCAAGGGCTTACTTTATGTTTCCACTAGCCAAATTTCTCCAAAGATTGGATTCT
>VDFB02006846.1:0-14373 GCA_007258455.2 Sequoia sempervirens | reverse complement strand
TATTTTGTTGCCTACTTCAAAAGTACTTTCTATTCCATTTTCCAAATAATCAGTTATGATCCTTCTTCTAGAATGCCAATGGCATGGATGTATATGGCTTCTTATATCCAACACCCCTAATATTGTGCAGTATATGATTATGCAAGGTTTCTTTCAAAAAGAATGCATGAAGGATTGATAAGGTTGAAGAAAGGTGAATTGGGAATGAGATTCAGCTGGTACTCATTGTTGATGCACATGTTTTTGTACAAGGGTGTGAACCAACAATTTGATAATGTGTGATGGGAGAGGAAAGTTCTATGTCCTTATCTTACACTTTTAAGATCTTTCACCTAAAAGGAGAGAAATAGAATCCTCTAGGCCACACCATAAGACATAAAATTGAAGGCCTCACTAAAATATAAATTAACTAAGCTAAATGGAATGTTGTAAATGATGCAAGAAACTAATTATGAATGCAAAATGCTATGTTTGAAAACACAGTGTAGTATGCAAACAATGAACTAAATGAAGAAACTATGCAGAACATCAAGAAATAGGATGAAATAGAGTGCACCTGCGAAATCTTTGATGAATCTGGAATGTTGTGAATGCTTACTGGAATTACTAAAATTTCACAGTGGGACTCATCCACCCAGGGTGGCAAATTAGTCCTCCTAGTAAAAAACTGTCGAGAGCAAGTTTCTAACTATCGGGATCCAAAATCTGGAAAAATTCAAATTTTTAGTCCTAAGGTGGGATTCATTCACCATAGGTTGTGAATCAGTCCTCTCCCAATATTATGAGAAATTAGGAGACAACTCTAAAACACTAGATATGGAAATGTCTGCATGTTGGGTCTCTGAAGTCAATTATGTAGAAAGCAAAAAAAATACCTTCTTCAAGCTTAGAATATGATTGATTTGACTTGGAACATCTAGTTGAATTTTTAATCAACCTTCAATCACCTACATGCTTGTTAAATATACATACAAAAGTCTACAAACACACATGCAAGTGGGAAGAATGATTGAGGGTTAGCAAATAGGGGTTTTCCTTGGTCAAACCCCACTTTGGTAATCAAACCCTTAATGAAATGATGAAATGAAAGTGAATGATAAATGAATAACATGCAAATGCTATCAACTTACCAAACCCTTATTGAATAAATCTAAAGATGATGCAATGGCAGCTTCAAAGTACTTGATGAATGCTTGATAAAAGGATGTGAAATTCTTGAATGCAATGATGAATGAATGCTTGAATGATTTGATATGAGTTGGATGTTAATAATGAGAGAAAAACACTTATTTATGCATTCTTGTGTCTTATTATCCTGATAGTACAACATCATGGGTTGAGATCAAGTGATTTTTGAATAAAACCCAAAAGAAATTTTGAAATATTTTGAATTTGGAGCCAAGGGGGACTCATTCACCACCAATGGTGAATGGGTCCCACCCTAGGCTTGCAAAAGAGTGTTTGGATTTAATTTGAATTTAATGTTATGTGTCTGGTTTACATTCAAGAATACACTTAATTAAGTCTTATGAGTACATAAAGGGGTCCTAAAAGACATAAGAAAGGTGTAAATAAGGGAAATATGCCTAGAAAAGTGTGAATCTTTGTTACAGGACTTTACAACACCTCAAAATAGGAATTCATGATGAATAAAAAGGTAATTTGATGATGAATTATGTTGAGTAGAGTCTAGAAAACTGTAGAAATGCTTTCCAAAACTTCACAACACTATCACAAAACCTCAATAAATTTAATATTTATAGTTTAATGTGCATTTTTAAGCCATATTAAATCATTAAATCAAGCAAAATAGATCAAATACTAAGAAAGCGGGGCCTAAATTACCACGAAAATTTTAGTGAGCCATTTTTGTATGGAACATTTGGCCCCCACTTTAGTGAGAGGAAGAACTTTCTTTAGACTCACACTAAAGTGACAATGAATGTTGAGAAAGAATTCCAAATGCACTCATGATTAGCAAGATGGAATGACAACGATTAGGAAGGATGATCAAGACCCCAGGATGAAGATCCCATGGCTAACTAAACATAAGAAGAAAGGAATGGACATGAAGAAAAGAAAAGAGGAACAAGGAAGAAGTCAGATCAAGCTTCGATCATTTTTCTAGCTAGTTGTATATTAGATTTAGGTTGTTTGTTCGAAAAAGAAAGATGCATACTCTCTCTAGGGACGCAAAACCTCTGGTTGTCCATGGGGTGAGAAGACCCAAAAGAGAGCAACATACACTAGTTGGTATGCACTCACAAACACAAAAGTGACTATGGGTAAAAGTCATGTGGCTAAGTGGGCTTCCCACTCAACCATACCAAATTTATACCTCCTGATAACTTTAATAAGTAACCACAAAGAAAAAGGTTGGATAGGATAGTACCACATGCATGCAAGCTACGTTATGCAAGGTGGTAAAAAGGAAAACATGTAAAAAGTGCAAAATGGAAAAAGGAGAATGTTCAAAGGAGTCTTCTTAAGATTATGCAAGGTCTATCACTTAGGGAACATTGTGTCTAATGTCTCCAAGAGAGGACTAATCAAAGAATAATAGATTCCCATCTTAGGGGATGTAGTGTGTCACATCAAGCCACTAAGAGGAATTTAGTATGTTAAGATAGATCACACTTATGAAGGATATCACACACAATTCCATCCACAAAGTGACAAACACATCGTATGAAATAACAAGGCTACACTAAGAACCAAGAATGAAAATGAAATGATGCCAATGTATGACCCCACTTTAAAGGAATTGCTACACACCATTCTGTGAGCAATTACTTTAAAGTAGAAAAGAGAAAAATGCAAACAAAAAGAGAGGACATGAGAGCAAAAGTCAAAAAGCCACTATGCCAAGTCATATGTTTTTAAATAGGTTGCATCATGAAGGAGGCAGTATGTCACATGTGAGTCAATCTTAAGACATGTCATCCACATTCCAAGCCTGCTCATATATGTTCATGAAAGGTTAACAATGATTCAAAAGAGACAACAACATATGACATATGAGGAAAAGACTAACCAACCCCTCTCCCCCACTTAGTGCAAGACAAAGGTGAGCCGAATTAGATTAAAGTAAGTATCAGGTAGAAGAATGATGTGATTTTTCACAAGAAAGAGCATCAAACCACTTGAGATGTTGAATATGGGTGTGCAAAGTGTTAGATGAAAGTGAATATTGTGGAGATGTCCCTAGATCTTTCTTAAAATAGTATGGTATGTCAATTTTTTTCATGTGAGCATTGTTTTCATGTATAGGAGGGAGGTCAATAGCATAACAATCTTCCAAGTGAGATAAAGGGGGTGTATGTTTATGAGAAATATTATTTTCTTTGCAAGAACACAAATCCTTTGTAATGTTGTGTGTCACCTCGCTATGAGGGATGGGAGTTCGATTTCCCCCATCACTATCATAGGTTGATTTTGTGGATGTTGAACTAAGTTGAGGGTATAAAACACAAGGTTATTTAGGTTGTGATATTACACACTTGCCCTTAAAGGAAGGTGGGAAAGCAAAAGTGCTACTAGAACTTGTGTCTAGAAATGAATTGTTTGTATATGACTCTTTGGACCATGAGGAAGAGATTTTGAAAAGAGTTGTAGATTCTAACAACCCCCAAGTATCACTAAAGAGTTTTGTTGTAGGTGAAGAATTAGCACCAACCTGTAGAGGTTCAAGTTTTGATTTACTAAGATTGGGGAAGGTGGAACTGGTGTGATTAGGGGATTGATATCTTTGTTCATTTGCATCAACCGTGTATATATTGTTATTGTACTAAAATTTCATTTGATTGTGAAGCTTACATGGGACTCCTTTCATAGCATGAATCCATGGTCTTCCAAGGATAAGGTTGAATGTAAGGGGTTCTTGCATGATATGGATAGAGGTAGGAAACACTACAGGTCCGATCTCAATAGATAATGTGATCATCCCTAGTGGTTTCCTAGTAACATTGTCAAATCCAAAAATATAAACATTAGGAGGTTGAATGAGATTTTTGTCTATGCCAAGTTTGTGTAGTAGATCAATGCTACAGAAATTGGTGTCAGATCCATTGTCTATGATAGTGTGCCTAATTAAACTGTTGTTAATGATCACCTTTGTCATCAAGGGGTCATTCTAATTTTGAATTGTAAGTGAAGGAATTTCATGTGTAAGGAAGACAATATCTGATTGGGTAACTTGCAAGGGAGAAGAGGAGGATGTTACACTTTGTGATGCTAGGTAAGATTGTATCTCCTCTTATATTTCTATCATTTCATTGAATATAAATTTGGTTGTAGGTGATAGTTGAATGAGTTCCCATACAAATATATTAGCAGGAGTATTTTTAAGGTCCTCAATAGTAGGGACTCTATGTGGGAGAAAAGGTAATGAAGTAGGAGTGTTGTGTGATCTCGTAGATGTTTGAGTCACTAAGTTACAACTTAGAGGATGCAAAACATTGTTATGGTTAGATTGCATCATGAATTTCATGATAGTTCTAAAAATTTTATGTGATTCACTAATGGAAGGTGACTTAGGGATCTCACTAGTGAAAGGAGATCTCACTTGTGTTGTTAGGATATCAAGAATCTTGTATTTATGTGCATGTATTGTTAGGGAAGGGGAATCTAATGCCATTTGATTATCATCACCTAGGGAAGATTGAGTGTGGGAGGGATGTGTGTCCATGTTTGTATTATTTTGCATCATGATATTCTCCCTAGAAGAAGATTTGTTAGAAGAACTTCAAGGCAAATGTTTTTGATAGTCAAAGGTTGTTATTCTAGAAGAACTTCATTGCTAGTAGGAGAATGATCAATGGGTGAATTTTCTTGCTCCATAAGGGTTTCCTTAGGAGAAGGGGGGAAACTAAAATATTCATGACCTTCATCAATCAAAGTATTTGCTTCATAACTATGAGAGACACTAGGGAAAGTGATAATGTTATTTTCATGATTATTTAAGTTTGAGTTATCTTGTTGATCAATGTTTTATCCAATAAGAGAGGTAAGAGGAGAGAAAAAAATTGGATTCTCAAAAATATCATTGATTGATTCTTCTATCACCAAAATATCTTCTTTTCTAATAGGAGAGATATTAGGAGAAGAAAAAATGATCATTAGGAATGGCCAAAGTTATATTCTCTTTCACAAAAACACTCTCATAGGGAGGGGGTAGGAAATGTTTCTTAACATGTCTAACTAGGTAAGGTACTAACTGTCATATCCAAATGTTTTACCTATTCTAAGCAACTAAAATGTAATGGAAAAACATAAATAAACACCTCAAGATTAGCCTAAAAAATTTGTTAATGCAAAGAGAAAAGTGTAAAATGATTGCAAGTTTTTATACCTTTCCTTTGCAGCTAAAACTCTTTGGTAGCCCCTTGATTTGGATTTTGTTTGTATGCTCCTTTGATGGCTCTTGATGTGGCTAAATGCAAGATTTAATGATATGCTTGGATGAAAATGAAAATAGATGAAATTGATGGCTAGATGAGTGCACAAAATGGCAGCATTTAGTTGCAAAATGGCTAAGTCTTGTTTTTAATGTCTTAAAGGAGGGGGTATTTATAGAAGAATTTGAATTCTCTAGAGAATTCAATGGTTGAGATTTATCTAACAAGGCCAAGATGGAGGGCTAAGGTGAGTTGAGGAATCACAAGCCCTCACATTTTGACATGTGGAATGTGAAGTGGATAAAGGTAGGATGATGTGTAGGTGATGTGGAAGGGAGGTACATGATGTGGAGGAAGGACAAGTACCTTCCAGGTACATTGGGAGATGAGAAGATTCCTTGGAGGAATAAATGTGAATTAAAAATTCACATGCTTACAAGAATCTAGTGGATAAGAGAGGTTCTCCAAAAATGTGGGAGTTTGTCACATGTGACTTGATGTGACAAGTCAAAGATTCTAGAAGATGCATGGAAAAGGAGGATTCTAGGAAGAATAAAAGTTAATTAAAAATTCACATGGGGAAGAGAAGAGCCTTGGATGAATAAAAAGGAATTAAAAATTCCTTGTGGGATGGGGAGAGTTGACCAAGGTACTAATTAGGCTTAACTAATTAGTAATTAGAAGATAATTAGAGGTTAATGAGGATTAGAAGCCAACTTGCAAAAGTTGGAGGATGTGACACATCCTAATCAAGGATTAGGCATGTGCACATCCTTAATGCAAAGATTAGGAGATGGATTATGATTAGATGAAAATGACGTGAGGAATTAAATAAATGTAATATTTATTTAATTCATTTGATAAAAAGGGGATTAAGGAGGGTAAGGTATTTAATTATTAATTAAATACCTTAGGGATTTGGCAGAATTAAGGGTATTAATTAAATAATAGTAATACTAGTTAATTAACTAGGATAAGAGGATGTTTAGATGAAGAGTGATAAATTTGGATTAATTAAATGTCCAAATTTGGATGTCTACACTAACATTGTTTGAATAAGAATGACAAGCACATGTAACCATTTCATGCAATATTTTAGCAATATGAACAATGTATATGCAAAGATACAAAACATTCTTATCCAATATATGCAAAGTTTGAAGAATGCACATAATGAATATGCAATAATAAAAAGCACTTTTAACAAACTTAGCAAGATTTATATGAATAGAAACATTGTATATGTAAAATTGAAAAGTGCTTTCAGCAATGTTATGCAAAATTTCAGAAATGTAAGTATTTTCAGACCTAATGATGCTTGGAATTGAAGTGATTGCAAAAATGACTACCCTAAATTAATGTGTGATGGGAGAGGAAGGTTCTATGTCTTTCTCTTACACTTTTAAGATTTTTCACCTAAAAGGAGAGAAATAGAATCCTCTGGGCGACACCACAACACATAAAAGTGAAGGACTCACTCAAATATTATAGATCAACTAAGTTAAATGGAATGTTGTAAATGATGCAAGAAACTAATTATGAATGCAAAATGCTATGTTTGAAAACACAATGTAGTATGCAAACAATGAACTAAATGAAGAAATTATGTAGAACAAAAAGAAATAGGATGAAACAAAATGCACTTGGGTAATGCTTGATGAATTTGGAATGTTGTGAATGTTGAATGGAATTACTAAAATTTCACACTGGGATTCATTCACCCAGGGTGGTGAGTTAGTCCTCTTAGTAAAAAATTGTCAGGAGCAAGTATCTGACTGTTGGGATCCGAACTCTGGAAAAATTCAGATTTTAAGTCCTAAGGTGGGACTCATTTACCACATGTGGGAAATCAATCATCTTCCAAAATTCTGAGAAATCAAGAGATAACTCTACAACACTAGATCTGGAAATGTCTACTTGTTGGGGCCTCAAAGTCAATTCTATAGAAAACAAATTAAATACCTTCTTCAAGCTTAGAATATGATTGATTTGACTTGAAACATCTAGTTGACTTGTTAATCAATCTTCAATCACCTAAATGCTTGTTAAATTTGCATACAAAATTCTGCAAACACACATGCAAGTTGGAAAAAATGGTTGAGGGTTAGAAAATAGGGGTTTTCCTTGGTCAAACCCCACTTTGGTAATCAAACCCTTAATGAAATGATGAAATGAAAGTGAATGATAAATGAATAACATGCAAATTATATCAACTTACCAAACCCTTATTGAAGAAATTTGAAGATGATGCAATGGAAACTCCAAAGTACTTGATGAATGCTTGAATGCAATGATGAATGAATGCTTGAATGATTTGAGATGAGTTGGATGTTAATAATGAGAAAAAAAACTTATTTATACATTCTTGTGCCTTAGTTTCCTAATAGTACAATATCATAGGCTAACATCAAGTGATTTTTGAATAAAACCCAAAAGAAAATTAGAAATATTTTGAATTTGGAGCCAAGGGGGACTCATTCACCACCCATGGTGAACGGGTCCCACCCTAGGCTTGTGAAAGGGTGTTGGGATTTAATTTGAATTTAATGTTATGTGTTGG
The DNA here is from genome assembly GCA_007258455.2 of Sequoia sempervirens. Taxonomy (NCBI): domain Eukaryota; kingdom Viridiplantae; phylum Streptophyta; class Pinopsida; order Cupressales; family Cupressaceae; genus Sequoia; species Sequoia sempervirens. Next base: position 6,417 of record VDFB02006846.1, on the reverse strand, counting down.
GTTTACATTCAAGAATACACTTAATTTAGTCTTATGTGTACATAAAGGGGTCCTAAAAGACATAATAAGGTGTAAATAAGGGTAATATGCCTAGAAAAGTGTGAATCTTTGTTACAAGACTTTACAACACCTCAAAATAGGGTGTGATGATGAATAAAAAGGTAATTTTCTAATGAATTATGTTGAATAGATTCTAGAAAAGTGTAGAAATACTTAACAACACTTCACAACACTATCACAAGACCTCAATAAATTGAATATTTATAGTTTAATGTGCAATTTTAAGCCATATTACATCATTAAATCAAGAAAAATAGATCAAATACTAAGAAAGTAAGGCCTAAATTACCATGAAAATGTTAGTGAGCCATTTTTGTATGAAATAGGGTGCAATTTACTCTAGACACAATATTGAGTGGGAAAGAAGAAAGGGTAATTTGGATATGCCCATGCAATGTTAGATAATAATCTCAGAAAAAGATGATAGGACAAATGATTATGTGACTTTTCATAATTTGTTTTCTTATGAACTGAAGAGATTCTTGATTGTGAATTTAACCAAAATTCCCATTGCTCTACATGATTTCTTAAGACCGAAGGAGAGAAGGCCTGAGCTAGGAGTTGATCATATTTTGGGAGATATTATTTCACACCCTAATTACACTATCTTAAGAGTATATAGTTCCATGGTAGCACCTCACTTGCTTCCAAAGTTTGTGCTAGAAAGAATTGGTTTCCTTGAGGTTATGTGGCAATTGGGGAGTGTAGAAAATGAGCACTTATTGAATCAAGGAAAAACAACTTTTTTTCCTTCGTACACTTATTTTTCTAATTTTGTAATGACAAAGGGAGGTTGGAATAACATCCTTGATATACTCAAAACCTACCACATGCGAAGGTTAGTTGAGAGGGTCAGATATGACCATGAAGGTTTTATGACTTGGCTATAAGAAAGAAACAAGAGCTAAAAATTCATCCACATTTTCTAGTATCCAAAAGATGTAATAAGAAATGTGTCAGAAAATTTGGACTAGGAAAAGAGACTAGAAAGATGGATTGTATTCAATAAAATATAAAGGAAAATAAAGTTGAAAGAACTTGATTTCAAGGTCCTCCCATAGGCTGAAGATATAATACAAAATGTGAAGCATGTAGCAAGGAATTTTGATTCAATAGTGGGTCACCTTAAAACTAAAGGGGTAATAGGTAAATATAAAGGGAAAGCTCCAATTGAAAAAGAACAAAGTGGAGGAGAAATCCCTAATATGGGAGAAGATTCTACATCACACACCCTTGAGGAACCAAGAATAGAATTCTTTGTAAGGAGAAAGAGAAAGGAAAAGAAAGTTGATGAAGCCTTTGTTCCCTCTCAACAAGAGGAGAACAAGCCTCCTTCTCTTGTGCCACAAATACCACCACCATCTCCACCAAGGTTGGTAGAGCCAAAAATTGTGAACATTGATTCACCACCACCTAGTGAATTAGCACTAAGGGAGCCACCATTGAAAAAAATAATAATTGAAGCCACTATTCTAGTAGACTATGATGATCAAGGCTCTGATGATGATATTTGGGTGTCAGAACAAGAAATTCAAGAAAGGGCACCCACTACACCTATAGTAAGGGAAACACATCAATTAGAAACAATATTGAGTAAAGTTGATCTAACTCAACTCAATGGAAGAGATGATATACAAGTTGAAGCATGTTAAAAATTATTATATGATGATTCATTTATAAAGTATCAGGCTTTAATGGAATTTTCATATAAGGGTAAAAGAGATGAATACATAAGAAATTTGGCTATAGAAAAAATCCTTCATCCAAAACTACCTGATGCCATCATCTAGGAAAAGGTGCTAGATTCCAAAAGATGACTGCAAAAGAGGGTCAGGAATTGGTAAGAACTAGTTGTATCTTGTTGCTACTAGAATGGGATCTAGCTTCTTCCATAGCTTTTGACATAATAAATAAATGTGATAGGCCTCTCTATGATACATAAGAAGAAGTTATACTTGCACTACATGGGTTTTCTTTAAGTGAGGAGTGGAAATCCTTGGCTATATGGTCTTTATCCCCAAGTACAAGAAAGCTCAATATTGTTGAGCCTGCACCTAACTACAGGGGAGGCTTAATAATAAAAAGAGTGTCAGAAACATCAACCTTAGAAGCTATAAATATCTTGGTTCATGTTACACAATTTACAAGGGCCACTATAGAGTCTGTGACTACAGAAAAGGATAAGCTCAAGATAGGGTGCAATAACTTGCTAGTTAAATATGGAGACCTTAAGTGATATAATATGTAGTTGCAGACCAAGGTAGCATTATTGGAGGATATTTTGCAAAGATTGCAGCCTAGAAATACTAAGAAAAATGATGTTGACTCCCCCACCACTGCACAAGAAGTTGTACCACTAGAGTTTATTGCTAAAGTAAGTTCTTCATGGGAAATTGTGCCATATAATATGGGAAGTGTGCCCATTTCAATAGTAGAACCCAATACATCAGAAGAGCCACAGATTGAAGGGGATATCAATAGGGAAGAGTTGCTTAGGTAGCTAAATGAATACAAAGAGAATTTTTATAATTATGATGAGGATGCTTTCAAGAGCAACATGAATATTTCTACAATAGTGCTACATCATTTGAAAAGAAGAGTGAATAAAAAATTGAATAGCATTCACTACATTTACTCATGAAAGTCTAGATCCCTAGGAAGAAGGATTTGGTATTGATGGGAATTGGAGTTAAGAAGGATCCCAATCCACCAGAAAAGTTTAAACCTACTATGGATCTGGTTGTTAAGATTGAAGGATACAGGGGAAATATTGAACCATTAGAGAACAAAATAAGAGTTGGTAAAATCCTTCCATAAATCACATCATGGACTTCTTCCATCCATTCTAAGGGATGATGATATGATAAAAAATCTACAGGAGTGTAAAAATGAAACGAATAAGGTTATTTTAGATCAAGCTATGCCAATTTGTCAAAAATTGGATATGGAGACATTGAAGATATATATGGATATGTTAGTTCATCTTGAGACTATCTTACTAGAATTTGACAAGGAAGCTAACCAGACTGCCACCAAGTATGCACTTTATAAATAGAGAGCTGATGAAGTCATGGATTTTTATTGGCCCACTGAAGATGAATTCCTAGCATGGAAAGGAAGGTACTTGGCAAGAGTGGGGGTCTGATATAAAAAGTGGCGAGTTAGTGATTTGAAATTTTGAAGTCTGTAACTATGATGAATAATAGATAGATGGGAATGCACTAGTTAAACATTATTTAGTATAAATTAGGCTTTTGATAAAGTATGGAGAATATAGTGCTTCTTCTTCAAGTTAAAATTGATGAAAAGGTTACAAACATGGATATATCTCTTATCTTTTTCTTTTCTATTTTTTTCATGCTTTCCTTCTTTCACTTTATGTGCATGGGAAAAAAATTTGGTGTAACTATTTGGTTGTGTGCCATAGAAAAAAGTATTCTTTTCTTTTCATGGGATAATTAATGATAAATGGACTTAACAAGGTCTTAATTTAGGTGTTGTGAGGCATTTTATGCATCCCCACTAGGTCTTGGACCTTTCTACACTAAATAAAATGTGTTTATTGATGTCTTGTAAAGATGTAGAGTCTTGTAAAGGACATTCATGATTTTCTAGACTTAATTAACCTATTCCTCCCTAATTCAACATTATAAAATGTGTTTAATAGCATTACATCAATCTAGAAGGTTCTTAATGTTAAACTAGTTTTGTAATGTCTATTCCAAATTCACATTGGTTCTTGTGCCTTCCTAGGTTGTGTGGACCCCATTTTAGTGTTGTAAAGAGTATTTAATTACACTTTTATGTGTCTCAAACCCTATTTTACATTTACATCATCATTAATAGACTTATTTTAACACATATTATGCATCCCAAGGCTTAAATTGATCAAACATCTGACAAAGTTGCAATTTAAATTGTATTTACTTATCCCTTGGCTTCTTAGCTCTCAAATGGAGCCATGTGGGATCCATCACCATGAATGGAGAATCAGTCCCATCTAGGTGGGACCCATTCACCATGTGTGGCGAATGAGTCCTATTTGGTCCCCATTTTGAATTTTAAGCAGGAAAAAGTGAAATTTAAAGTTTATTTTCATTATATGTTGGCCTGTGATGAGGTATTATCAGGTACTAATGCACACTTTTCAATACATAAGTATCTTTACCCTCATTTTTGATATCACTTACTCATTATTTTCATTTATCATCTATTTTCTCCTTCAAGTCAAGCAATTAAGGGTTTCTTCATTAGAAGTCTTCAAATTAGCATTCTAAAGCATTCAAAGGGTGGTTCTACATGTATTTTTCTAGACATCCAAGGAAAATCATCATTGCAATGTAATTTATTCCATTGTTACATTTTTCATTCATTTCATCAATTTGGTTTAATTATGTAAAAGGGGTTTGACCAAGGCAAACCCCCATGCCTTAATAATCAACAATTTGTCTTCTTTTGTTGTTTGTATGCATATTTAGGTCTCTTGGAAGCTTAAGAATCATTGAATATTTCATTAAAAATTTATTCAAGTTTTCTTTTCTTCATTCAAGTCAAATCATCAAGGAAAATTCATTTTCAGGCCCATTCCCGACAATTCTTGAAGTAGACACCTATAGAAGGTGGAAGTGCAAATTTCAAGCTATAAATTCAACCTTTGAATCTTTATATCCTTGAAGGAGGAATAACTCTCCAATAATGTAAAATGAGTCTCATCTATGGGCTTGACAAAGTGATTTCATCATAATATAGCTTCTGATAGTCTGAAACCTATTCTAAAAATATTTCATCAGAACATGGACTAATTCGCCATAGATGGAAAATGATTCTAGACAAGCTTAAGGAACAACATCAATAGCATCTTAGAACTCATTTCCAAAAATTTTCAACCTTCGAGGTAAGTACTGCTCAATTTCATTCATTTTGTTTTTATCTTCTTAAGTTTCTAGTTCATGCTTGCATTACACACTGTGTTTTCCAACACTTTTGTATTTGATTAGTTTGCATCCTTTAATCTGCATTTTCATTAGATTTGTAGGATTAAAACACATTCACACATATCAAATTATTTTTTAATCCTTTTTATTAGTCTTGAGTGCTAACAAAGTGTCAATTTTGGTCCACATTCTCTCACCTTCTAGGTGGAATACCCTAGAAGGTGCACAAAGGATTTGAGTGCCAAAATCCTTCAATAAAACCCTTTGTAAAGTGCTAAAAGTGAGGATTTGGTAAAAATGTGACTTGGAGGGCTGTATTTGTGTTAAAAGGTAGAGATTTGTTGGTTTTAGAGACCATTTGAAGACTTTCCATAGTAACCTGGGGATATTAGAAAGTTAAAGGAACTACAAAATAGGTTGGTGGTAGGGTTGGAATGTGTTGAAACAAGCCAAAAGAGAGGTATGGTTCTTGGTGATGAAAGTGGCACTAAAGATGAAGAAGATGAAGAGTATGAAGATGTAGAAGAAGAGTTGGATCCTGAAGAGAAAAATATTGCAAGGATACTAAAAATAATAAAAGGAAACAAACACAAGGTAAAAAATTTTTTTCCTATGTATGATGGTAATCTTGATGATGAAGCATTGTTAGATTGGCTTGCAACATTATATAAGTACTTTGAATGTGAGGATGTACCTAACAAAGAAAAGGTGAAGATAGCTAAAACCAAATTGAAGGGGCATGTATTAGTTTGGTGGGACTATGAACAAGATGAAAGCAGAGGAAAAGGAAAGTCTAAAATAATTTCTTGGGATAGGATGGTAGCCAAATTGAAAGGCAATTTTTTTCCAAGTGATTATGCTATTCAAATGTCTAAAAAGCTTCAAGATTTGAAACAAAGGGAAATGGATGTGAAAAATTACACTAATGGGTTTTATAAGTTGAGCATAAGAGAAAGACATATGGTTGATGATGTAGAAAAGGTGGCTAAGTATCTCAGTGGGCTAAGGTTTAACATCCAGGATGAATTGTGTTTGCACAATCCAAGGACAATTGAAAAATCCTACTAGATGGCTATAAGGGAAAAAGAAAAAGTGAAAAGAAGGAAAGACAAGACACGTAGAGGTAGAGGTAGCACTTTAAGAGGAAAAGGTACATTTTCTTCTTCAAGACCATCAAGTGAAAGCCAAGGAGATGCACATAAAGAACAAGGACAATTTGTTAATCAAAATGGTGGATTCAAAGGCTCTATAGGAAGATTTGGAAGAGGTAGGAGTTCAAACATATTTTTAGGTAGATGATATAATTGTAATCAGTTTGACATCCAGCATATAATTGTCTTGAAAAGTAGGGATCTACTTCAAGTGGAGGTGAAAGAAGGAACTAGTCGGTGCATGAAGATGATTGTGAAAGTGTGAATTATTC